>CM077648.1:14458618-14706118 GCA_039707465.1 Rhabdophis nuchalis | reverse complement strand
CCAGCCAGCACACCCAAGTTCAAACCCATCTTGACTGGGAAAACTCACTAGATAACTCACTCCCTTTCTCCTTTCCTGTCCCTTCTTGGATGCTCAAATGCAAAAGGGGAAACATTTCTCCTTTTGTTTTGCTCTTAGTTTGTTTTGCTATCCTCTGTCAGCGGAAATGGGGGCCAGGGGGCCTTGCACGCCCCCCTGAGCTCCATTTGCCTTGGCAGAGGGCTACGGGAGGCTTTCGCAGGCAAAAATGGGAGCCAGGAGTACCATAGGTGGCCCCCGGGCTCCGTTTCCACTGGCAGAGGACTGTCAAAACAAACTAAAAACAAAACAAAAGGAGAAATGTTTCTCCTTTTGCATTTGAGCATCCAAGAAGGGACAGGAAAGGAGGAGGGGAAAGAGAAAAGACAGAGAAAAAGAAGGAAAGAGGGGACGGAAGAAGAAAGGAGAATGAAGCGGGAAGGAAAAAGAAGAAAAGGAAGGAAGGAAGGAATTGGTGGTCTCCCATCCTATCGCTGAGAATGCTTTGGTTACAAAGCCGGGTCTCCTTACATGAAGAGGGTCGACTTAAGAGTGAAGCCACACCTTGGAGGGAATTGGCTCCTCCCAAAGGAAACAAAAGAGGAGCGAACGGTCAGTGGGCTTTTGCAGTAAACAATAACTTCATTCGGTCGTGTCAAGAGAGAAAAGTTCTGTTTGTAATGATAAGAGACTCTGAACCAAATTTTGACTTGCCCTGCAGTTGGAACTAGGTATTTGGCAGCTCGCCAAATGAGATAAGGTTCGTATTTGATAAACAGCCCTCTGAAAGAGTGTTCGCTAAGCCTTGTGGACTGTCAATGAAAGGAATTCAGTCGTGTAAATAAAAGGGTTTTTGCCAGGATCACGACCCCACTTCTTGCTTGTTAAGGAAGCCTGGGTCAGAACCCCTACCTCTGGTTTAGAGTCTTAGCAGAGCCTGCTAAGGTTTTTGCAGTCCTAAATAATTATCGTATGGGTATTCCTTAATTCATCCAGAATTAAGGACAAAGATTTAGATACCAGGACTAAAGAATTATGGAGTTAGAAGTGACCTCGACTATCATTTTAGTCTCCCGCTGATGCACTGCTGGTAGTACCAGAGTGCACCAAATGGATTCATGCCACGGTTAAGAAGGTTACACCTTTGTTATTCCCTGTTCAGAGCTAAAGATAGACAATTCAATCATGAACTGCTTACAGAGTTAAAGGTGGGCATTGCTTATGTTTGCCTGAGCAGATCTTAATTGGCTTTGTTCTTACTCCTGAGACGACAAGGGAGGCGGAAGAAAATGTAGATCAGGTAGTTGCTCAAGTGCTCCTTTCAAATCTTAATTTGATCTCGATCATACTCAGGATTTAGAAAGTTAACTAGGATTACAGAAGATATCTGTGTGCCGTGTAACCAACACTATGTGTATTTATTCAAATATTTGGACAGAGTTTATATCTGGGTAAATGTACATAGGATTGAACTTCTTAGTGGGATTATGTTAGGGTAAACAGTGGCTAGACTATCAAGGTCAAAATACCAGGGGCACTTAAGTGTGCTCTTGTAGAGCAACTTTTAACATTCTTTTTCCCTGCCTGCATCTCCCCCCCCCACCCTGCCCGAATATAAATAATCTATGCTCCAGGAAGCTCCTCCAGAAAGCCCCTAGTTTTGTGAAACTGTAGTAAGTTAAAACCTGCTAGAAAACTGAAAAATCCTGGGAAATATTAAGAAGGCGGAATATTATATTTCCCTGGATGTGAAAAGGGGAGAAACATGCTTTTAAAGACAGTAGCTCCCTGCAGCTTCCTGCCCTCCCCCTTTTGTCAATGAGTCATTATTGGGCTAGTCTACTTTACATAAGAAAGGTAGGATTTGCCTTCTACAAAAACTCACCACATGGCATCTGGAAACTCAATCAAACTTGGACTCAAACTACAGCCTAGAGCCGTGATGGCGAACCTATGGTATGCGTGCCACAGATGTGTATGTATACATACATACATACAATATTATATATGTGTGTGTGTGTGTGTGTGTGTGTGTGTGTATGTTGGTTTTATGAGCTGATCAATAAATTAAATTAGAGAGAGACCAGGATAGATCTATTTCGAGCTTATTAGCTCTCATCAGCTGGCCGTACCCCTTACTGGGATTCAAACCGGGGCTATGTTGCATGCTAAGTAAGTAGCCTAGCACTTTAGCCAAGCCGGTTCCCCTTATTGCATCAGCAGAGACAGGGTATATTAGTATAGGTAATTGTTTCTCAACAACTTGTTATTAGGCCCCAATTAAGGGAGGAGACATACTGTTTCCTTTCCTGCCTTTCGACTCATCACCAGAGATCATCTAGACAGCAAGCCAGGAATTACGTTGTGTGATTTTTTAGATATGTGTGTTAGTTTTATACATACTGTATATATATATATGTTTTCGTAGATTTTCCACGGGTGTAGGTATGCTGGCATTGCTGGCTTCGGGGATTTTCCCGTGTATATAGCATGGAGATGTTATTGCAACGTTTCGGCAAGATCTCACTTGCCATCATCAGGCAGGCTTTTGTCTGTGACTGTGACTGCGGAGGCATCGCCCCTCTTTAAATCTTGGTGGGGGGTGGGTGGAGTGTGAGCTGATAAACAATAAACAATCAGCTCAAAACCTAACACACATGTAAAAACAAAAGACACAACGAAACAAATAGCTTTCTGTCTGGATGGTCTCTGGTGATGAGCCGAAAGACAGAAAAGGAAAGCAGTATGCTTCCTCCCTCAATTGGGGCTTACCAGGGTATTGTGACACACGCATATATGTATGTATGTGTATCTCTCTCTCTCTCTCTCTCTCTCTCTCTCTCTCTCTCTCTCTCTCTCTCTCTCTCAATGTATATATCTCAAAAGGTTATTTTCTATCTCCGTTTTCTATTTGAATAGTTTATTACTAACAAACCAATGATTTATTTACCAATGTAACCTTACACACACACACCCAAATACAGTGTGAGTGATAATGTCATCTGCTAAAGTGCCAGCCCCCTCCCCCCATACTTTTTGGTACTTTTTTCCTAGCAAATGTATAAGATGTTAACATGGCTTTTAACTTTTATTCCTGTTTGTAAAACAGATTACCAAAGGGAGTTGATGGATGAATGAAATCAAACTGAAAAGTGGATTAATTTATCCCTTTTCTGCCAAAAAGTATTATTTCAACCCAATAATATTTTGTTGCAAGACTGCACACATTTCCAATTAAAAACGAAACATTGTATTTTAGGAGGCTGAGGATATTTCATTAAATGTCAGTGTAGTTTTATAAACTGCATGGACAAAGTCAGAAGTGAACATTACTAATTCCAATGGAATATGCAGGTGGTCCTTCACTCACAATCAGAATGGAGCCCAAAATTCATGTTGCTAGGCGAGACATAAAATTCACAGTTTCCCCTCATTTTATGACCTTTCCTGCCACACCTGATAAGTGGATCATTTCGGTTGTTAAGTTAGTAACACGGTTGTTGAGTGAAACTGGCTTCCCCATTGATTTTGCTTGTCTGCAAAAGGTGATCACATGATCCCAGGTCACTGTAACCATCATAGCAATAGCACTTAGATTTATATACCCCTTCATAGTGCTTTTACAGCTCTCTCTAAGCGATTCACAGAGTCAGCCTCCTGCCCCCAACAATTTGGGTCCTTGTTTTACCCATCTCGGAAGGATGGAAGGCTGAGTCAACCTTGAGCCTGGTGAGATTCGAACTGCCAAATTGCAGGCAGCCAGCAGAAGTAGCCAGCAGAAGCAGCCTGCAGTACTGCACTCTAATCACTGCGCTTATGAGGCTCACTGTAACCGTCATAAATATGAACCATTTGCTAAGCATTTGAAATTTGATCATGTGATCCCTGGGATGCTGCAACGGTCGTAAGTGTGAAAAATGGTCATGTCGCTTTTTCAGAGCTGTTGTAAATTTGAATGGTCACTAAACGAACTGTTGTAACTCAAGGACTACCTATACCTCCAAATTATTATTCTCATGGTTAAAGCCATGCCCTCTAAAACAGTACTGAAACTTGTTAGTAGTTTGCGTTGCGTGTTTCTGTTTTGTTCTGTAGGGATTAATTAGTATGTTAATACCTGTAGCTAAACAAAGAAAAGCAGGTTATATATTTACTTATCCTAGGGGGCATGGTTAGAATAGAATAGAATAGAATAGAATAGAACAGAACAGATGTTGTTCCTTCCCACCAAAGGTGGTCCCTATTTTTCTACTTGCATTTTTTACGTGCTTTTGAACTGCTAGGTTGGCAGAAGCTGGGACAAGTAACAGGAGCTCACTCCGTTACATGGCGCTAGGGGTTCGAATTGCCGAAGTGCCAGCATTTCTGATAGACAAGCTCAGTGCCTTAGCCACTGATTCACTGTCTCCCTACTCGTAGAATAGACATGTCGAAATAGAAGGGACCTTGAAGGTCTTCTAGTCCAACCCCCTGCTTAGGCAGGAAACCCTGTAACCATTTCAGACAAATGGTTATCCAACATCTTCCTAAACATTTCCCGTGTTGGAGCATTCACAACTTCTGAAGGCAAGTTCTTCCTCTGATTAATTGTTCTAACTGTCAGGAAATTACTCCTGTTCTAAGTTGCTTCTCTCCTTGATTAGTTTCCACCCATTGCTTCTTCTCCTGCCCTCAGGTGCTTTGGAGAATAGCTTGACTCCCTCTTCTTTGTGGCAGCCCCTGAGATATCGGAACACTGCTATCATGTCTCCCCTAGTCCTTCTTTTTATTAAACTAGTCATACCCAATTCCTGCAACCGTCCTTTATGTGTTTTAGCCTTCATTCTCCTAATCCTCTTAGTTGCTCTTCGTTATGGGTTGTCTTTTCTCTTATGTCTACTATGAGTCTCTACACTTTAAAATTTACAAAGAAATCTAGAGGCAGCCGTTATTGTATAAGAATGCACCATAAATGAGGCAGTTCCAAGTTTCTTTCTTAGAATGTATGGTCACCTTAGTACGTACAATACAGGGGTCTCCAACTTTAAGTCTGAAGGACTTCAGCTCCCAGAATTTGCTGGCTGGAGAAGTCTGGGAGCTGAAGTCCTTCAGACTTAAAGTTGCAAAGGTTGGAGACCCCTGCAAACCGAATAAACAAACGGTTAAGATGTGTAGGAACTCAATGCAGATAAGGTCTGCATGGAACACAAATTCCTTTATCATAAAAGACAGCTACTGGAAAGATGCAATTTTCTTTCAGCTTGTTTGTTCAGAAGACAACTACTGTAATTACTTTTGGGACCTTTTGCTACCACTTCGAAAGAACATTGGCTTTGTCCTCTCCTCAGGATTTTCTTTCTTTCTTTCATGGCTTATAAGTGGGCTTGCAAATATAATCCATTGAGCTGCATAACTGGACAGAGGCATCCAACCTCGCTGGCCAGCAATAGGGCCGTTTGGCTTCTTCTATTTATTGCAGAGTTTTCCATAGAAGGACCTTGAGTGGCTATTATTTGGCAAACACAAAGCATCCTGGGCCAGGTATGCAGCCGACATTTGGAGGAAGGGTGAATGGGATCACATGCGCTCGGCACAACTGTGACATCGACTCCTGGCATTAACACACGGATATCTGTACATCGGTGGAAAGTGTCAAAAATCCTTTTAGCTGAATTTGTGAGTTTGGGATGGTGGAGGCCAATCCAAATAAAATGCAGGTATCACAATTTAGGATGTCAAATGCTGTAGAACAGGAGTACTCAACCTTTTTATACCTACCGCCCACTTTTTTATATCTGTAAGTAGGAAAATGTTCTAACTGCCCACCGGTTCCACAGTAATGGTGATTTATAAAGTAGGGAAGTCAATTAAATTTAAAAAAGGAAAGTGCTTCATTATCAGACAAAACCCTTACCACCCACCATGAAAGCTGGAACGCCCACTAGTGGGCGGTAGGGATCAGGTTGACTACCACTGCCGTAGAAGAAGATTAGATAACCGGTGACTACCTATGGACTCCAACCAGGAGTTTGCTTCAAAAATTTCAGCAACGGGTTCTTGCCCGGTTACGGGGTGGGCGTGGCCATGATGGGTGTGGCCTAGTTGGCTTCCTGCACCATGGTAGTGGGGGGATGTTTTCACCTTCCCCAGGCTCTGGAGGCTTTCCTTGAGCCTCTGGGAAGCTCTGAGCTCCGGAGGCCCTCTGGAGGCTGGAAATGGGAGGCCCAATTTTCCCCCTCTCCGAGCCTCTGCATGGGTCCTGCACTTACCTTGCATCCAAAACGGGCCGCATGGAGACTCCAGGGAGGTATGGGGTGGGAGGGGCAGGGTAGACGGGGCCATAAAGGGGTGGGATTTGGGGGTTTTCTGAATTGGCCGTAACATTAGCTACGGGTTCTCCCGAACACGGGTGAATCTGTAGCTGTCCACCCCTGACTCCAACCCTATTTTTTTTAAGCTCTGGAGCTTCCATGAATAAAATTCAATGAATGAATGAATGAATGAAATACCAATGAAATACTCAGCAAAAAGTCACTGGATTGAGTGAATGAAATACAGGCTAAAATAGACACATTAAACCTTTAAGAAACTTTACATTATTTTGATTTTTTTTAAAGGGTTGAAAATGTTTGTCAATTTCCATTCTAATCACATCGCCATCATACCTTCTGCAGGTTGCAAGCTTGTACAATTTCCATTTGCAAAAATGTACCTGCTCCAGATTGTGAACCTTGCTAGTCTTGGATGAGTTTATACTTCACACAAGGTCCAGGTTTTAGCAATAATGCTTAGACGTCATAGTGCTTTTACAGCCCTCTCTAAGCACTTTACAGAGTCAGCCTATTGCCCCCAACAATCTGGGTCCTCATTTTACCCACCTTGGAAGGGTGCAAGGCTGAGTCAACCTTGAGCCTGGTGAGATTCCATCTGCTGAACTGCAGCTCGCAGTCAGCTGAAGCAGCTTGCAGTACTGCACTCTAACCACTGCGCCACCTCGGCTCTTATATTAATTGTGCTAACCGGACAACAGGCTAATTGAAGAAATATGCATGCCCTTGTTGCTAGCGAACCTTTGAACTCATTGAATAATATAGCTTCTCTGCTCTACACATGACTTAATACTGATACGGACTACAACTTCAGATTTCACTAGCCTGGTCTGGCTATTGTTGGCACCGTTGTTTATGCATCAATCATATTCACATTAAGCTACATAGTGATGCTATTGAAGATGTTCTTTGAAGGTGTTCTGCTATACAAAACAGCCCCCCGTGTAAGGAAAAGAAGCACTAGGAAGTTGTGATCCCCTAGACCAGTGATGACTAACTTTTTTGTCGTCGAGTGCCGAAAGCGCATTCCATTAAGCAGTGCATGGGCCCCCTCTCCCGTGCCCCATTTTGGGCCTAATAGGCCTCCCTTCAGCCTCCTGGGAGCAAAAACAGGCCATGGAGGGGCCGTGCTGCACCTCCCGTGCCCCATTTTGGGCCTAGTAGGCCTCCTTGCAGCCTTCTGGGAGCAAAAACAGGCCATGGAGGGGCTGTGCTGCACCTCCCCTGCCCAATTTTGGGCCTGGTAGGCCTCCCTTCAGCTTCCTGGGAGCAAAAACAGGCCATGGGCGGGACGCACTGCCCCTTGGACCCCGCCATGCGTCTATGACCCCCACAAGCATGTGCACGCAGCCCCAATGCACACACACACACCTCTCTCTCATGCATCCCACCCCCTGTGCATGCGTGGCAGAGAACCAAAAATCAGTTGGCCGGTGGGAGTATTTGTGTGCATGCACGGTAGAACTGAGCTGGGGCGATGGCTCGTGTGCCCACAGAGAGGGCTCTGCATGCCACCTGTGACACATGTGCCATAGGTTTGCCATCCCAGCCCTAGACTGCACCAGGTGTATTTCAAAGCCAAATTTAGAGTATCATTTTTTAAAAAAGTTAAAATGGAATAGCTCTAAACTACTGGTGGAGCAACTTCATTTGTAGAAAGATGCTTACATGTTAAAATTAGGAAAGGAAGCCCTTCCTTCTTGATGAAAGAGGGAGGAACTTCGATATAATGGGATGATGGCAGCTTTTCAGAAAACCTTAAAAGATCTAATTAGGTGTCCATGCTTTCTCATGAATGACTTTTATTCGTCTAGCAGGATTCTAGCAGGAACTAGGATTAGTTTAGAGTAGTGGATAGAGAGGGGGAAGCAATTCTAAATTGAATCCAGCATTTTAATATATATTAGGGGAATAAAGTGGGAAAATATGACTTCATTGGATAAAACCCAATTGGAAAATTGATTGTATGCCATCAAGTCGGTGTTGCCTCTTAGCGACCACATAGATTTTCTCCAAAACAATGAGTCCCTAATCTGGCCCTTCATCTTATCCAATGGTACACTCATTGCCACTGACCTTGACCACACACCTTGATGGTGGTCATCTTTTCCCTCATTTCTTTCCACCCTTTTCAGAGAATTGAGTCTTTGCATGAGGTATCTGAAGTAGGATAATTTAAGCCTGGTCATGTGTGCCTGAAGTGAGAACTTGATTGAAAAAGAATACAACCCCCTCCCCCCTTAAGCATGTTGCAATACTGCTCTACCAAATTACTAGGTCCATATGTTGTTTAATTTATAGAAATTGTGTTATCTTTGGTGGCCAGTTGCCCTGTAATGTGCATGACAATTATTTATTCATAATCTTGAAATACTTTTTCAAGGCTATTTTATTCTGGTTCTCTTTGAATTAAAGTCTCTTTGATGATGTTCTTTTTGTCATTTTGCTGTTAATTAAACCTAAACTATTGTTAACTTTTAGTTATGATAATGTTTATTAATTATTTATTGATTATATGTGTTCTGCCCCACAGATGGATACACACAAGCTTGGCTCCTTGCCACTATCTCCTTGGCTGCGAGCCCGGACTCATGTTACAAATACTGTAAATACGTTTACACTCAGAGACTGGAAGACATGACTCGAACAACCAGATAGTTCCAACGAGGATTTGTAACTGTTGTTGCCTGCAAATGGCCCCTCCCAAAGCCTTCCCTATAAGCTCTCTTGGGAGGGGCCACTCAACAACCAGCTGGTTCCAATTCAGGGCCTCTGAGCTTGCCTCTTACTTAACTGTTGCCTCCTTTTCTCAGCCCTGCGTAATCTAGCATCAGGGACAAACTGCCCCGGATCCTCCCCACTGCTCCATGACCCAGGTGCCTCCTGGTGGCCAACCAGACTCTCTGCATCCTGAAGGTCGCCCTCTTCCTCCAGGGCAGACTCATAGGACTCTTCTCTAGAAGAGTCCATCAGCAGCTCATCCAGAGCTGGCTGGGCCACAACAATATGTGAAATGTGTTGCAACAGTGTTTTCTTTTGAAATGCTGTGTTACTGATTATAATCCAGTCAGGCTCTAGCAATGATTGATGTGAGTTCATCACCAGTTATTGCTAATTGTTATATATTTATTCTCAGGTTATTCCTAATGCTATCTTTATAATAGCAATAGCACTTCACAGTGCTTTACAGCCCTCTCTAAGAGGTTTGCAGAGTCAGCCTATTGTTCTCAACAATCTGAGTCCTCATTTTACCCACCTGGGAAGGAGGGAAGTCAACTGAGTCAACCTTGAGCCTGGTGAGATTTGAACTGCTAAATTGCAGGCAGCCGGCAGTCAGCAGAAGTAGGCTGCAGTACTCTAACCACTGGGTCACCGTGGCTCATCTTTGTTTATATCCCACATTTACTATTTTTTTTAAAATCATTCAAGGCAGCAAACACACACAATACTCCTTCCTCATGCTATTTTCCCAGCAACAACAATCCTGTGAAATGAGTTGGGCTAAGAGAGAGTGACTGGCCTAATCACTCAACTGGCTTTATAGCTAAAGTAGGACTTGAACTCACTGTCTCTTTTTCTAGCCTGGTGCCATTACACCAAACTGGCTCTAGAGCAGGGGGGTCTCCAACCTTGGCAACTTTAAGACTTGTGGACTTCAACTCCCGGAATTCAGTTCTGCTGGCTGGAGAATTCTGGGAATTGAAGTCCACAAGTCTTAAAGTTGCCAAGGTTGGAGACTCCTGCTCTAGAAGAAACATGAATATAGAATAGATAAGATCAATAAAAATAAAAAAGATCAAGAACAATAGGAGAAACAAGATCTACACCGTGACTATTTTTTCAATAAACCGTGGAGTTTCCTTTCCATATTAGTAATAATGGCTATTTTGTTCCATTGCCCATTAATCTTTCCAAAATGGAAAGAAGGAAAAACTACCATATTTTTCAGAGTATAAAATGCACCCAGGTTTTGAAGAGGCAATTAAAAAAAAAAAGTAGGTAGGTAGATAGAGGGATAGAGAGGGAGACAAAGAGAGTGAAATACAGTAGGTAGGTAGGGAGAGAGAGAGTGTAGATAGATAAGTAGGTAGAGGGATAGAGAGAGAGAAATAGAGAGAGGGAAATACAGTAGATAGGTAGGGAGAGAGTGAGTGTAGATAGGTAGGTAGAGGGATAGAGAGAGAGAAATAGAGAGAGAAATACAGTAGATAGGTAGGGAGAGTGAGTGTGTAGATAGGTAGGTAGGTAGAGGGATAGAGAGAGAAAAATAAAGAGAGAAATAGAGAGAGAGACAAATGCAGTACATAGGGAGAGAGAGAGTAGGTAGGTAGATGTTTCCAGGTGTATTTACCCATGTGCTGGAGAAGGAAATCACTGACCACCTTTGGACCAAATCTTTGTTTCTGCAGGCACAGTACTTGATCAACATAATTCTCATCAATCACTCTAATTAAACAGCTTTCCGAAAGGGAAAAAAACACCCTTTTGCACCGTGCAAACCTCCCCCAAACGGCCCATTTTTTGTGAAAATGGGCCTGTTTTGTTTTTAAATAAAAGGCATGAATAGCCTTGTGGGGGCTTGCAGAGTGCTTCTGGAGGGTTGGGGGGACCCAAAACGAGGAAAAACGGCCTGTTCTTTGGTCAAAAAATTGCATGCATAGCCTTATGGAGGCATATAAAGTGCTGCTAGGGGCTGGGGGAGTCAAAAACGCCCTGTTTTTTGCTCATTTCTGCCCTCCCCAGCTCCCAGCTCTCTGGAAGCCTCCATAAGGGTAGGCACACGACCATTTTGGTGAAGGGGAGAGGTTTCAGGAGGCAAAAAATGCTGTATTCGATGTATAAGACGCACCCAGATTTTCAGCCTCTTTTTAGAGGAAAAAAGGTGTGTCTTATACTCTGAAAAATACGGTAGGTTGTTTGTGCCATCCTTTTGACTGCATTTCAAATTGCAACAGCAATTGTACTTAGGCTTATATACTGCTTCACTGCACTCTCTAGGCGGTTTACAGAGTCAGCATATTGCCGCCAGCAATCTGGGTCCTCATTTTACCCACCTCAGAAGGATGGACGGTTGAGTCAACCTTGAGCCGGTCGGGATCGAAGTCCTGGCAGTGAGCAGAGTTAGAATGCAATAGAGATAGACTTGTCTCTTGCCCTTTTCAGGACCACTTATCAATGTGTTTCATAATGATTTTCTTGTAGTTCTGACAAGGGCCAAAGAAATGTTAGCCCTTAAGTGTAGCTTGAAAACAGTGTTCATTAGATTGATTTAAAAAAAAAAAACAATTTCCCTGCTTTCCCCATTTTGAGAAGTTCAAGGTCAATGGCAATGAAAGATCTCATGACAGAATTTCCTTAATTTTAAACGAAAGCTTGTAGACTTCAACTATGCCTATAGCTGTGATGCCTATGGCACGCGTGGAGCCCTCTCTGTGGGCACGCAAACAGTCACCCAGCTAAGCTCCACCACGCATGCATGCATGCCTCCCATCGGCCAGCTAATTTTCGGGTCTCTGCGGTGCCTCCCCCCCGCATGCCCCATTTTTGGTCCCAGGAGGCTTCAGGGAGGCCTGCTAGGCCCAAAGTGGGGTGCAGGGGGTGTCGTGCATGCATGTCCAGGGGGCAGGGCGCATTGCATTATGGGTGTGGCCATGCACACACCCGCTGTCGCATGCACGCACGCATGCAATTTCGGCATGCGAGGACAAAAAGGTTAGCCATCCCTGGCCTGTAGAATATGTAGATGCTTCTCACAGTTCTGTCCCTTAAAAAACGGACACCAAACAAATGATAGATCATGGTGGTGGCCGATTGTCTTGAGGCCAAAAAGACATCTACTAGAGCTGGTTATAGGGCCACCATGGTATTGATCTCTACTTAGAAACATGAGAATAACCTCTCTAATGTTTAGTGTCAGAAACACGGTATCTTTGATCTTGTTGAAATCTCATGCAGAATCTCTAAATAAAGAACCCATTCTCCCTTTCAAAGGCACAGATGATTCCTTTAAGAGTCTTGGTGACGCAGTGGTTAGAGTGCAGTACTGCAGGCTACTTTCTGACTGCCAGCTGCTTGCAATTTGGCAGTTCAAATCTCCCCAGGCTCAAGGTTGACTCAGCCTTCTATCCTTCCAAGGTGAGTAAAATGAGGACCCAAATTGTTGAGGGCAATATGCTGACTCTGTAAACCAGTTAGAGAGGGCAGTAAAGCACTGTAAAGCGGTATATAAGTGCTATTGCTATTGCGGTTACAGTGTCCTGGGATCATGTGATCACCTTCTGCAGACAAGCAAAGTCAATGGGGAAGCCAGCTTCACTTAACAATCATGTTTACTAACTTACCAACTTAACATGTATGGCAGGAAAGGTCATAAAATGGGGGGAAAGTGAATTGTTGGGGTCAATATGCTGACTCTGTAAGCTGCTTAGAGGGGGTTGTAAAGCACTGTGAAGTGGTATATAAGTCTAAGTGCTATTGCTTTATATATTGTGTTGATGTGACCAACTATACTGATATTCTTCTCTATCTCTGCAGATGAAGAATCAAAGAATCACTGAGTCTGAGATTTCTTTGGGTTTGTGCCGCAAATGATCTAAAAACACACACACACACACCATCAGACGAAAATGTTGTGGGTCAGGAAGTGAGAACCAGAGGACCCATAAAGTTTGAAGAGGCTAATTGTAGGCCATTGAGTGCAACAGCTTGTACAATACAGGCATTTAAATTAAAGGCACCCCGCAACCAGAGAGCTGTCCAATCTCCGTTTGAGCACATCCAGTGAAGAACAGCTCACCACCTCCGTTGATAATTGGTTTCTAGAGGAGGTCATGGCTGACTGCTGCATCCCAAACAATAAATACCTTTTACTGGCAGGGATATGTAAATTCCACGAGCAATATGTCTGACGAAGGAATGATGGGGCAGAAGCCTTAAATCAGTGGTGTAAAAAGTTCAGTGGAAGACAACCGTTCCCTTGAGACTTATTAATTTGGGATTTGCATGCTGCTTACTGGACAATCCTTGGAAGACAAAGAGACCAAAGGATTTTTCTCCGCATGGGCTGTCCAAACTGATCTGTGAATGACACGCTTTGGTGGGGGGGGGCGACCTTGGTAAACAGCTTGCACGGAGAAAGGAGAGTTTCAGCAAAGTCTTAGTGCTTATTCTGCATCCATTCTACTGGATGAAAGAGATTTGGTGAAGGGGTGTGTGTGTGTGGGAGATAAAGCCAGGGAATCCCTGGATAGAATTGCTGTTTGAGTTTACGCTTTCTTTCTCCAAGAAGCAAAGCCTGCAGTTTTCTGCCAGTCCTCCAAAGCCCATCTAAGCAATTTTATAAATGAAGAGACCCCCCCCCCCCAAAAAAAAACAAATTCCATTAGGGTGCAAGGAAAAAGAGCAGAGGTAGAATAGAATAGAATAGACTTCTTTATTGGCCAAGTGTGATTGGACACACAAGGAATTTGCCTTTGATGCAGGTGCTCTCAGTGCACGTAAAAAGGCAAGATAAAAAGACAAGGTGATCACAGCTCTAAAGAGCTGAGGGGGAAAAAAAGGCCCCTGGGATCTCTTTTATTCTGGGCAAGGGAAAGAAAGGGAGGCTACCCCATTGGGGCAAGCGCCTAGCTGGCCTGCCGGTTTTCAGGGCAACTCTTGCTACCCCGCCATTCCACCTGCGAAGAAGTGGCAGAGGACAAAAGAGGCCATTGGGGTCTCCAAGGCCACAGTCCGGTCGACCAAGCTGGGGTGGGGGGCGGAGACCCTGACCGGGCCGCATCTACCTTTCGTGTCACAACCCACAAGGGCGCGCAGGCGCGTTTAGTGCTCGTGCCCGCACGCCTCGCCGAGGTCACCGCTGCGGGGGCCCCTTCGCTGGTTGCCACGCTCAGGCGGCCCTGCTGTTCCAGATGCGGCCGCCTCTCTTGCACGCCCTCCTTCCTTCCCTCCCCTTGATTCCACCAAGGAGATACAATAGCCCGAACTGCGGATTAGGCGCTCGCCCCCCCCCCCAACCCTCCTCCCGAGACCTCTTCGCTTTGACGTCACGCGTGCTCCTTTCCGTTGCCATGGCAGCCCAGTTCCCCCAAGCCCTCCGCCTGTCTCCTCGGTGGAGCATCTCCACAAGAGAGCCAGTATCGCGATGCCCGGTGCTTCCCCCCCCCCCACCATTCCCCGCCAATAAAAAAATAAAAAAGAGGGTGATTCAGCAAGGCACAGTCCCATCCATTGCCCCCCCCCCACCCCCATACACATCTTCCTCAGGTCTCCCCCCCCTTCCTTCCTCCTCATTTGAGGGCTGAGACCTTCTCCCCTTTCCCGTCGTCGTCCTTTCCTTTTGCGCGGCGGGGTTTTTATTATGGGGCACCCCTCCGTCCCCCCCCCCCCCATCACCTCCAGCCAGGTGGCCTCTGCTGCCACTTGCCCATCACCCATCACGGCGCCTCCCTCCCCAGCGACAGCTCTTCCACCGCCTCTCCTTTCCTCTCCATCTCTTCAATCCCCCCCCCCCCCGCCCCAAGCCGGTTTCTTCCCTCAGCTGGGAACGAGGTTCCCAAAGACCAAGTGAGGTCGCGGGAGAGAGAGAGAGAGAGAGAGAGAGAGAGAGAAGGGGGCGGGAGTGTGTGTGTGTGTGTGTGTGGGGGAGCTCCCTCCCGAGGAAAGGTCGCTCGCAGCGCCCAGGAGGGATGGTAGGTGAGGGGCGCGCGAGGAGGCGGGCGCGCGGGCTTCCCGCTCTCCCAGGCGCGCGTTCCCATCCGCGCGCGCGCTCCATCTCTCTCTTTCTCCCCCCCCCCCCTTGTCGGCGCATCGGGCACGCACACAAAGGCGAGGAGGCGGGGGGTGGGGGGGGAAGGAGGGAGGGAGGGAGGGAGAATGAATATTGATTGCTGTTAAAAATAATAAAGGGGAGGGAGGAGAGTGTGAGGGTGCGCGTGTGTATGTGTGTGAGCGAGCGGGGCGAGCGGCCGGAGGGGGGGGGGAGGCAAGTGAATGAAACAAACTGCTGTCGGAGGCGGGAAGGCAGTAGCTGCGCTCCTGGGAAGGGGAGAGAGCGAGAGAGACATCTTTGAGCTTGTGATTTGGGTCAGTATCTGCATGTTATTTCGGGGGGGGGGGTGTTGGTTGGTAGGGGTGTCCTTCTGCCCCCCCCCCTTCGCCTCTAAAAGGCGGTCGTGGAGCTTGTTTTGAACCTGCGGCGGTTGTCTTGGTGGCGGGCAAGGGATGTAAACAGTGGGGAGCCCATAATAGAGGTGTATAAGTCCAGTGGTGCTTCTTCTTCTTCTTCTTCTCCTCCATCCTTTTCTCCTCTTGAACAGGAAAGACTTTTTCCCTTAAAAGACCTTTTCTTTTTTCCATTAAAAGATTCCCTCTTTCTTTCCCCTTTTTTTTCTCTTAAAAAAAAAAAGAGAGGTCTCTTTATTTTGAATCCTTCTTGGAATGGGATCACGACAGATTTCTAGTTGTTGTTGTTATTTTTTCTCTCCCCCACCCCCCGAAAAAAGACATTTCGCTCTGGCATTTCTGAAACCTTCCTTCTCTTTTGAATCCATCTCGTTTCTCCCCAACTCCTTAAGCTGCAGGATTGCAGGTGGAGGAGGAAAAATAAATAAATAAAATACATAAATGCATACATAAATACATAAATAAATAATAATAGTAACAACAATAAAAGAAACCCAGAATGGGAAATCTGGATCGCTTTAGAACTATGTTGGTGGGATATGGATTTCCTATCTAGGAAGGTGATGCTCCCGAGGTGAAGATGGAGGAAAATATGAAGTGCTTGGTGGGGGGGTGGGGAGTAATTTCTTAAGCTTAAAGGCCCGGGTCTTGCATAACGCAGCTGTTGGGGTTGGAAGAAGAAGAAGAAGAAGAAGAAGAAGAAGAGGGGAAAGGATCTCCCCCCCCCCATCTTTTAAAAAGAAAACTGGAGGGAAAAGAAAGTAGATTGGCCGCATGCTGCGAAGGGACGCTAAACATTTAAAGACTGCAGTGAAATCAATGAGCGCTACAGAAATAGTCTTTGCCTGGCCCAGCTATTGCAATAGGGCAAAAAAATATTCAGAGAGCAATTGCCCCCCCCCCCCCCCTTCTGCAATGCGGGACGGAATTAAAAAAGATGCCTGGAATTCGCCTGCATGTTTTTATTTTTTAGAGGTCAAAAGCCAGTAAATGTCTTCAATGATGGATTTTGCTTTCTCCCCCTTTTGATAATCCCAGCCTTTACTGTATTAATGGAGGTTGCGCGAGGGGAGGGGGGGGAAGCGGGGGTTGAAGAAACCATAGGCTTGTTTACATGGGCTCCTTTTGCTGCATCGGCTGGCTATTTCTTCAATGCAGTTTTTTTCCACCTTCTCCCTCTTGTTCTGGGTGACTTGGTGCCTTACGAAAGACGGAGCTCAAGGAAGGCGGTGGGGATGGGGTGGAGAATATGGGTATGGTTAATATTCACTGTCCTCATTTCTCTGTGGGTTTTTTTTTTAATTGAGCAGACCAGATCTTGATTGTTGATTTTGTTCTTATACAAGGCCATTAAAGGCGGTGTGTGTGTGTGTGTGGGGGGGGTGCATTGCTGATAGGGAAGACAGAAAAGGCTGAGAACAACCAACCTGAGAATTAAGGGCTTAACAAGAGCTCTTTGGAGAATATTCTTGATTTACTGGGAGCCCCCCATTCATGCTTGAATTTGGCAGTTCTTTTCCTTAGCATTTGCTTTTCCCATGTAATATTTCATTTCTCTCTCTCCCCCTCCCAAAAGATAGCAACGTGCACCATGTTGCTGGGATTAAGATTTCAAAACAAAGGAATGCTAGGGAGAGCTTCAAGCGATGCCTTCTTTATCATATGACATCCCATGAAAGCAAGGGACACCTGATAACCCTAAATTATATTTGCACTTCTTTCTCTTCTCCCGTCCCTCCCCCTCTCCCTATTATGAAATGAATGACAGAGATGGTGTGATCTGAGCTGTTAAATTAGGACATGCCCCCTCTTTTTTGCCTCTTCAGGATGGGCTCCTGCTTCCGTTTTTTCTTTTTCTTTTAAACCAGCCTTTCGGAGCGTCCAATCTTTTCTCTAAAGCCTCTTGTTTATTGTTGTCATGCCGGATGCTGGAATCATAAGGGAAGGGGGAATAATGTTGTATTGGCATACAAGCCACCCTCCGCTATCTCTGATTCATGCTGACTGTTGGGAAAACGACTGTTTCCTCCTCTTGTTTGAGATGTGTGCGAGGATGTGTTTATAGGCGTGTGAGTGTGCGAACAGTGAGAAAGGCTGTTTATGAAAGGCTCCCAGAGGGGATGAGTGTGTGTTTTGCTGGCTTATCTGTAACTTGTTATTTAATGGTTTCCTAGCACGGGTCAATCACTTGGATAGGTAGGGGTGGGGGAGGAGGGGAGATCAAAGGCTTTCCTTTTGGCAGGGGAGGTTGCTACCTTACCGAAATGTTTGTATACTTTCAAACCATGATGGAGTTGCAATGGCACTCGGAGGTCATCTACTCAGTATTCTGCACTGGAAAGATCTCCAACCATAGAATAGCATAGAATAATAGATGCATAGAACAACAAATGCAACAGCCAGTGTGTGGTGTTTTGATCAAATGGCAGTTCTTCTCCCATTGAATTCTGAAATGAAATTCAGCTGCTCAGCTGAACCCACCAAAATATTTTGCAGAATAAAATTGAAATAAGGATTAAGCTGTGTGTATGAATTTGGAGGGTTTCACCCCTATTCTCACATGCCCTGAATACAGAAAGAATAGGGATGCCACATCTGGGCTGCAATAATCTAGATGATCATTAGATGGTAGCAGAGAGATACTGAAGCTGTAATTTTTTTCTGCCATCTAGTGGGCTATGGATTTTAGCATGAAGGCATCATAGGAGTAAGAAAGAAAGCATACAAATGTAATATATCTCTAGCAAGAATTATCCTCCACACTGACAAATCTTTTGCACACTGGAGCTTGTCACTTTCAGTTCTAGGAAAGAAGCAATGGCAAACCACTTCTGAAAAATCTTGCCAAGAAAAATGCAGTGACTTGTTCAGGCAGTCTCTGAGAATCGGGCATGATTGGATGGAAGAAAAAAACAACACTGTTATGTTAGTTATTTGAAGGATTAAATAGAATTGTTAGAATCAGGCAAAAGTAGCAGTTTGTGCTGGAGCTAAACAGACCACTTAACAGGTTCAGAATAATATTTCCTATATCTGTTTATAGTACAAATTTAGGAAGATTTAGTGGAATTAATACTGTGATTTGATTCACTTATTATGGTTAGTTACAGCTTATTTAGTAGTGGTTTGTTGTTACAGTGAGCCAACTTAGTATAATGCACTAAAATATAAAATTTGGCTTACAATTATAGTTAGATTCACAAAACTACTAAACCAAAACCTACGTTTTACAATGCAATGTATGAATTTGGCCTGCATTCATTAGGAAATAAATCCCATTTGATCATAGAGGAACTTGCTTGTTAATAAACATGTGTTAGGATGTGTTACAATTGGCAAGTAAAAAAAATCATTCTTAAATAATAATTTAGGCTTAATCTTAAAAGTGCTTTTTCTAAAAGGCAATGACTTCCTTGGGTTTTTTTTTTTTCTTTTAGAAAATGTTTAGCTTCTCATCCAAGAAGCTTCTTCAAAGTTTTGGGTATTCCTCAGCTTATGTCTATTTAACTACAGTTCCAAATTACGATGGCCTCGTAAAAAATGACATGATCCATCCTCAAAGTTATGACTGTTGCATGAGCCCTTTGATCATATGATTGCAATTCAGCCACTTGGCAAACAAGCTTGCATTTAATGATGGTTGTCTTGTGGTCACATGATTGGGATTTGCAATCTTCCCAGCCAACTTTCAACAAGCAAAATTAATTGGGGAGGATGGAGTCTTTTAACAACCCCATGATTCATATAATGAGCATATTATGGATTTAATGACCATGGTAAAAATAGTTGTATAATTGGGTAAAAAAGAAATCAAATGATGAGTAGCTTTACAATGGAAATTGCTGTCCCAGTTGTGATCATGAGTGGAAAACTGCTTGTATGGTGATGTGGCGTAGTGAAGGTCATCTACAATATAGTCCTTTCACCAATCCCCAAAGGTTCCACCCCAAGTTCAAAGACTCTCAGAGAGGTAATGGCTGAACCTCAGAGCACCAACGACCAGATTACAGATTAACAGCGTTGGAAGGGATCTTGTAGGTCATCTAGTCCAACCCCCCCCCCCCCCCAAGTAGGAAACCCTACACCATTTCTGACAGATGGCAGTCTAGTCTCTTCTTGAAAGCTTCCAGTGATGAAGCTCCCACAACTTCTGAAGGCAACTTCTATTCCACAGGTTGATTATTCTCACTCAGAAAATTTCTCCTTATTTCTACGTTGAACCTCTCCTTGTTCAGTTTCCATCCATTATTCCTTGTCTGGCCTCCAGGTGCTTTGGAAAATAGCTTGACCCCCCACTTCCTCTCTGTGGCAGCCCCTCAAATACTAGAAGACTGCTATCCTGTCTCCCTCCTTCACTAGACTAGCCATGCCCAGTTACTGCAACCGTTCATTGTATGTTTTGGCCTCCAGTCCCCTAATTGACTGCAAAGAATATAAATCCTTCCATTCTGCACCATTCAGTGAGAACTGAAGAAGTTTCTTGGGTGAGAAGTGAAAAGTTTTCAAGGAAAAAAAAACGAAGAAAGTTCAGTTGCCTTTTGAAAAGCACCCTTGGGATTTCCAAGGCGTCATATTGTGGATAAGTGTATGTGCCGTCTGGAAATCTCAATTAAAACCATTCTTGCATTAGGGATTCTCTCCCACATGTAGCTTTTACATCACGTTTATAAAACCCTAACCCGATATTCAGATTCAGATAAAGAAGGCATTACTGAATACTTATAAATTGTACTGGCTGATTATGATAGTTGGAGTTCCACTTAAGTCAGCAATTGAGAAGTGCAATGTAGCCATTGTGTCCCAAGACAAGGCAGAACCGAAGAACCTACTGGGATGAGAAGGGGAACATTTTCAAAGAAATACCCCTCCTCTTGAGATAGTCCAGCTGCCTTTTGAAGAAGCACCTTTGGGACAACCATGACCTGGATGATTGGGGCTCTCCATAGGCATTGTCCCAAGACAATTTAGCACTGGTGATGCTCTCATTATGGGATATTATTTCTTTCAAAGTGAAAGCAGGAGAAGCTGCATCAGGGAAATCAATCCTTTTGCATGGTTGAGCCAAATTGTTCAGTAATGAAATAAGTACAAAGTCCAAGAGTCAGATTAGAATATATTAGGAACAGAAACGCTGACTTATATTCCTCATTGACATGATGCAGACTTTTGGCTCCATTTGAGCTAAGAAAAATAGAGTAAGTTTTGGAGGAGACCTTATTATTCGGTAGTACAACCCTGGCTTCCCAAGTTTAAACTCTGGCTTGTCAGCTAATAGGACAAAACAAGCAGTCCTCAATTTAAAACCATTTGTTTAGTTAGCATTCAAAGTTTCAACGGTGACTTAGGACTCTTTTTCACAATTACGACTGTGGCAATGACTCTAAATTTGAAAGCTTGGCAACTAGCCCGTGTTTATAATGGTTGCAGTGTTACAGGTTCATATGATCACCTTTTGCGACCTTCTGACAAGCCAGGTCCGTGGGGAAGCCGGATTCATTTAATAACCGTGTTACTAACTTTAAATCTGCAGTGGTTCACTTAACAACTGTGACAGGAATGGTCATAAAGTGGGGCAAAACTCACTTAACAACTGTTTTGTTTAGGAAATCTTGGGCTCGCTTGTGATTGTAAGTTGAGGACTGCCTGTGTTGCAAACATGTCCAATTGGGCTAATTTATGATTCATTGTACTGGTAATCCATGAAATGAATCAGCTCAGGAACTAGGTTGTACATCAGGGGTGTCCAAACTTGGGAACTTTAAGACTTGTGGACTTCAACTCCCAGAATTCTGGGAGTTGAAGTCCACAAGTCTTAAAGTTCCCAAGTTTGGACACTCCTGTTGTACATGTATAACAGCATGAGGCTATACATAGAGTGCCTTAAAAATACCGAATATGAATTTTAAGTGCACTATAAATAAGTCTTTTTAAATTTTAAATAATTATGGGGTGGGGAGAAATATGACCTTCCGGGTCTTGTTGAATTTCATCCCTCATTAATGTTGACCATTGATCATGTTGACTGAGCCTAATGGGAACTGAAGTCCATCAATGCTTAGACTACTACCTACTTTTACTGCGCTTCAGAACTGCTTTTGGACATGGTGCTAAGCCAATTTATTTAATCATGGTTTGGTGGATAAGATAATGGTTTCTACATTAGAAACCATTCGTACAATAGTTTATTAGTTTTAAGGCCTGGATTCATGCAATATACTGGATTCAACCCAAAGAAATGTCATTACAGCCTAACTTAATACATGAGCCCAAGTTTCAATTTTACAATCTTTTCCTTTAGTGTTCCCTGGATAGATTTTTAGGTGTTAAATAACTTGAGACAAGAACCTATATATTTAATTTCTTACTTGTAAAATAACCTCCAAGGTCCCTTCCAACTCTCCTATTCTATTCTATTCTATTCTATTCTATTCTATTCTATTTTGAGAGATTGATAGGATTAATAAATAATACATTATATTATCAGTATGCATTAAGGAGATTTGGGATATTCTTTTATATATCCAGAGTGGTAGACAGAATATTGCTTGTATGGAACATTCTGTTAAGAAGTCTCAACGTAAGCAAATGTCTCTGACAGCTACCAAAAAATATAGACTGTATTTTAATGTACTTGCTGCACTTTAAGGGTCTTTAATGCACTTCTGTAGCCCTTTAAAAAAACAACACTGTCCTGTAGTATGGCTGCATTTTATTAATGGAGAGAATTGTGTTAACCTCTGTTCTCTTCCTCAAATGACGGTTTTGTTTTGCTACTTAGCTAAAATTAGGTTTTAATAGATAAAGCCACATTATTTTCTTTGTGATTCAGGCTTAGTGTTATATATTTGATAACCTGTAGTTGTTCTGAGTGCAGCTACAGAATATATCCCTTTAAAACCCCCAACCTTCCTTTAGCTGAATATGACAAACCGTCATTTGCTCCAGAGAAGCTAAGCTAAGCTAATGCTCTGCTCTACTCTAGGTAGATCCTATTGGAAATATCTTTTCAAAAGCAGTCTTTAATGACCATTGTGTTAAAGTAAGACAGCCATTTAGGATCTCTTTGATCATTTCAGTGTCACACAGTACAATGATTAAGAGAGGTAGCATCTTCCCTAATGGAAAATCTTCTTTTAAAAAACAACAATGGGGTTTTCTACTTTAGAGTCAACAAACAAGAATCTGATAGGCCGAAGCCTTTACAAAGAAAAATATACTGCTTTAGGTACATACCTAATACATAAATTGAGTTCAATTATTCCAAACCAGAGGTGTTATTCAGCCGGTTCTCTATGGTTCGGGCGAACTGGTAGCAGTAGCTTGCAGGAGGTTCCGCCCCCCTGCCCCAATGTAATGCGCGAGACAAGGTGTGCATGAAGCGAGCATGCGGGTGAGTACGCTCACATTTGTGAACCGGTAGGGAAGGTAAGTGAATCCCACCTCTGTTCCAAACCATAATATGGTTTATTTGGCTTAGTATGTATAATAGCCCCTGTTCATCGCTTAATTGAAATAATGACAAGATTTGCGTTTACAGTAAGATGGGATATGGTTTATTTCAGCTACTGAAGAATAGGTGCACAAAGAGAGAGTTCATTCGGCAGAAATTGGATCTATGAATCTGGAATTATCATAAATTGTTTGCCATGACAACTAAGTGCATCTTCTTTATTGAGATTATTTCTGGTAATCAACAGCTGGAGGGAATCAATGAGTTATCCCTTCTTAATCTGTCTACAGCAGAGATGTCAAACTCCCTTTAATTGAGGGGCCGCACCAAGGTTGTGTTTGACCAGGAAGGGGGTGTGGCCAGGGGGCGTGGCCCACTTGATGTCACTCATGTGATCAAATGCCATTTTTGCTAGTAGTTTGTTTTGCTAACACTCTGCCAGTGAAAACAGAGCTTGCACACGGCCCTCCTGATCTCTGCTTTCGCGGGCTAGAGGCACCGCGGGTCAGTCGTTTGCTGTTTCCAGGGCGGTTCCATGGGCCAGATCTAAGCACCCCATGGGCCGGATCTGGCCCACGGGCCTTGAGTTTGACACCCCTGCTCTACAGCTTTGAGAGGCATATGAGCAATCAGTGTGGACAAATGTATAGACTACAAGGTAGATAAAAATCAATGATTTTTTTAAATTAATTTTTTAAAAAAAATGAATAAATTGTTTTCTTTATTTTTATCAAATTTATTTTAATGAAATGCTTTTGGAGGAAAAATCTTATCTAAATATAGCTTTCTATTTAAGACAGGGGTCTCCAACCTTTGCAACTTTAAGTCTGAAGGACTTCAGCTCCCAGACTTCTCCAGCCAGCTTTGCAAAGCTGGCTGGAGAAGTCTGGGAGCTGAAGTCCTTCAGACTTAAAGTTGCAAAGGTTGGAGACCCCTGGACTAGAGGGAAAATGTGCTTAAAGTGTAGAAATATTTAGCTTTTTTTCAGGAATATAGATCTTATTCTATAGGAATTCCAAATTTTGTACAGCTTGTATGAGTTAAAATATTCCATGTTCCTTAATGAGGTTTCAGATATTTCTACCATGTTCCAGATTTAGATCAAACATCTTTATGAGCTAAAACTAGGCTAACTAGAGTGATGGATGTTCTAATTGCTTGTGAAATGTTAGAATAATTTTAGCGTTTAAAAATCTACAAATATTAGTACTGACTTCTATTCCAAATCCTAACTTCCATTAATAGTAGTCTTCCCTCAGTAAATTATGTGAAAGGATATGAAGATCTAACCATTTGTAGGTTAGGTTATTACATTTTCTGTATTCTTTGCTAAACATTTCGCTCAAATTTACAATCATAGCTATATTTAATTTTATATGTCCCTTAGAAGACATATTTGTAATTTGATAATCCATCAATTTCATCTTTATTCTATGCAGGTCAGGGAATTATCTCTATGTTTTATAGCCTGTTCAGATTTTAACATGCTTAGATTTAACCTGCTGTTTGGATTTTCAAAATGATTCTTTGCTTGCATAGTGCTGATTTAACAAAGATTTACCGGAGGAAGGTATCAGGGGGGAAAAGTGACAAAAGAAAAAAACAGAAAAAGAATGACTTACCTTCCCAGTATAGTTGCAAATATATAGTAGAATAAACTTTTGCTCTAAATTAAAACAAAAACATATAAACAGTATGCATACTAAATAATAATAATAATAATAATAATAATAATAATAATAATAATTGGCCACCCTAATAATAGGCCACCCAGGGGAGACATGATAGCAGTGTTCCGATATCTCAGAGGGTGCCACAAAGAAGAGGGAGTCAAACTATTCTCCAAGGCACCTGGGGGCAGGACAAGAAGCAATGGGTGGAAACTAATCAAGGAGAGAAGCAACTTAGAACTAAGGAGAAATTTCCTGACAGTTAGAACAATTAACCTCTGGAACAGCTTGCCTCCAGAAGTTGTGAATGCCCCAACCCTGGAAGCCTTTAAAAAGATGTTAGATAGCCATTTGTCTGAAATGGTATAAGGTTCCTGCCCACGCAGGGGGTTGGACTAGAAGATTTACAAGGTCCCTTCCAACTCTGCTATTGTATTGTATTGTATTGTATTGCTTGGAACAGCTTATATCCTCCGACGTTACCTTGACAGTTCCTAGGTCCTTGGTTAGGACTCGAGCTGTTGAGCTACCAACCAGCCCCAAAGGCTGGGAATCTCACCAAAGATTAACCACAGAATAATAATAATAATAATAATTGTGGGACTTTCGAATACAAACAGATCGTCATTTGGAGCACAACACACCAGATATCACGGTTGTAGAGGGCCGAAGTGTACAGTTTATAGATATCGCTGTTCCTGGAGATGCCAGAGTCGAAGAAAAAGAACTAGAAAAAATAATGAAATATCGCGACCTGGCCATCGAAACTACACGGCTATGGATGAAGCATGTCACAGTGACACCCATTGTCATTGGGACACTTGGCACCATGTCCAAAAATTTTACTAAATATATCAGCAAATTGCAGCTTCCTGCAATAACACCAGCAGAACTGCAAAAAACGGCGCTACTTGGAACATCTTACATTCTACGAAGATACTTGGTTGATACCTAGGATGCTGGCAGCAAACTGTATCAACCATTAGCACCAGTCAATAGTATTTGTAATATGCATTTTTAAATGTTCAGTTGGCTGAGTTTCATGTTTTATGAATAACGTTCAGCACAGAGAAGGCATTGGTCGCGTTGGTTGATAATCTCTGGAGGGCTTGGGATAGGGGTTGTTCATCTATCCTGGTCCTGTTAGATCTCTCAGCGACTTTCAATACCATCGACCATGGTATCATGCTGCACCGGTTGGAGAGGTTGGGGGTGGGGGGCACCGTTTTACGGTGGTTCTCCTCCTACCTCTCTGACCGGTCGCAGTTTGTGTTAGCGGGGGGACAGAAATCGACGTCAAGGTGCCTCACTTGTGGGGTGCCACAGGGGTCGGTCCTTTCGCCCCTCCTATTCAACATTTATATGAAGCCGTTGGGTGAGATCATCTGTGGTTTTGGGGTAGAGTTCCATCAGTACGCTGATGATACTCTGCTGTACATCTCTACCCCAAACCACCCCAACGATGCAGTGGAATTGATGTCCCGGTGTCTGGAGGCCATGTGAGTCTGGATGGGGAGAAACAGGCTCCGACTCAACCCATCCAAGACCGAGTGGTTGTGGCTTCCGGCGTTACGGTATAGCCAGTTGGTGCCATCTCTGGCTATTGGGGGCGAGTTACTGGCCCCCACAGAGAGGGCTTGCAACTTGGGCGTCCTCCTGGACTCTCGGCTGTCCCTAGAAGACCATATGACGGCCGTGGCCAGGGGGGCTTTCTATCAGGTTCGCCTGATACGCCAGTTGCGCCCCTTTCAGGATAGTGATGCTTTACGCACAGTCACTCAAGCCCTCGTCACTTCCTGGACTATTGTAACGCTCTCTACATGGAGCTTCCCTTGAGGTGCACCCGGAGGCTCCAGTTAGTTCAGAATGTGGCCGCGCGGGGGATCTTGGGAGCATCTAGACGCTCCCATGTGACATCTCTCCTGCGTGAGCTGCACTGGCTGCCTGTGGCTTTCCGGGTGCGCTTCAAGATATTAGTGACCATCTTTAAAGCGCTCCATGGCAAGGGACCTGGCTACTTGCAAGACCGCCTCCTGCTGCTAAATACCTCCCACCGACCAGTTCGCTCCCACAAAGAGGGTCTCCTCAGGGTGCCATTGGTCAAGCAATGTCGGCTGGCGACCCCTAGGGGGAGAGCCTTCTCTGTGGCAGCTCCTGCCCTCTGGAATGACCTACCCCCTGAACTACGGACGATCACAGACCTACGCCTCTTCCGTCGGGCCCTGAAGACCCATTTATGTCGTGCTGCCAGCCTGTCGTAGTTTTAAATTGATTTTAGCAGGGGTTTTTAATTGGCAGGCCAATCTATTTAATATATTTTAACATATGATTTTAGTTTTTGTATGACCTACTCTTACTGTTTGATGTACATCGCCCTGAGTCCCGAAAGGGAGATAGGGCAGTATATAAATTCAATAAATCTCAAATCTCAATCTCAAAGTTAATAATAATAATAATAATAATAATAGTAATAGTAATAATAATAATAATAATAATAATAATAATAATAATAATAATAATAATAATAATAGTGAAAAACAACTAAAACCATAGTACAAAATAATCACATGCTAAATTTAAGTATAAACCTTAAAAATATACAATCTATGTACTTAATAACAAAAAATACTTCTATTTCTATAATCACAAGAAATCTAATGATCAAATCCTAAAACCAAACATAGCATTTGTAATGGATTAATTTGTTTTGGCATTATGAGACCTTTATAATTCATCACACTTTTGCAAATCATATGAATGATTCTGGCTGCATATACAGTACAGTAGTTCTCTGAAGAGCTGTGAGACAGCTGTCATGAATGTAAAATAATTCTCTATTTTGAAAGGATGCCCAGATTAAAAATGTTTTAAATGTTGATAATAATAATAGTAACAAGACAATGAGAACTTTGAAGCTGCTGACCTATAATTGACTTCTAGCTACAGAATGAAAAGACAACCCTACTTTTCCCCACTAGGATGAAGTATATTTAAACAGATGTACTGTATTTAAAAGATTGATGTTGGGCATACTACGTGGGACAAGTATGTAGATTTATTATGATGAACCTTTAGGGTCAGTGATTGACCTACTCTCTGTTGTTGTTGTTAGTTGCAAAGTCATGTCCGACCCATCGCGACCCCATGGACAACATTCCTCCAGGCCTTCCTGTCCTCTACCATCCTCTGGAGTCCAATTAAGCTCACGCCTACTGCTTCAGTGACTCCATCCAGCCACCTCATTCTCTGCCGTCCCTTTCTTCTTTTGCCCTCAATCTTTCCCAGCATGAGGCTCTTCTCCAGTGAGTTCTTCCTTCTCATTAGGTGGCCAAAGTACTTGAATTTCATCTCCAGGATCTGGCCTTTTAAACAGCAGTCAGGGTTGATCTCCTCTAGGACTGACCGCTTTGATCGCCTTGCAGCCCAAGGGACTTGAAGGAGTCTTCTCCAGCACCAGAGTTCAAAGGCCTCCATTCTTTGGTGCTCAGCCTTTTGTATGGTCCAACCTTCACAGCCATACATTGCAACTGGAAAAACCATAGCCTTGACTATACACACTTTTGTTGGCAGGGTGATGTCTCTACTTTTTAATATGCTGTCTAGATTTGTCATAGCTTTCCTCCCCAGGAGCAAGCGTCTTTTAATTTCTTGGCTGCAGTCCCCATCTGCAGTCCCTCAAATATTGGAAGACTCCTATCATGTCATCCCTAGTCCTTCTTTTCATTAGACTAGACATATCCAGTTCCTACAATCGTTCATCGTATGTTTTAGCCTGCAAACTCCTTATCACCTTTGTTGCTGATAGCTACTCTGGGTTCAGAACCAGTGTTACAACTCTGGTCCCTTAACCAGTGTTAGCAAATAAATGCGGAATAGTGTAATTCACCGGACAGTAAAGAGATACGTTGCTGTAACCACAAACAAACTCTAAAACAGTGATAGTAGGAAAATAAATAGTCTTTACTTTGTAGCAACTAAAATACTTCTTCCGACTAACTTCTCAAACAAATAACAGTCCTTCACCAAACAGTTATCTCACAGTGATGCAAAACAAATCCTCCTCCAGTATTCACAGCTCCAGCTCCTCAGCACAGGGAATCAAAAAAGAAATGGACTGTGATTCTGAGCTTGCTTTATGGTAGAGCTGTACCAATCAGCCAATCAGAATTTAATACATTTCTTAAAGTTACATAACTCCTTAAGAACATAAGCTCATATATATTGTCAACCCAATATAAGGCTGAATATCCTAACAGTTGCTCATTTCTAAACTCTTTCTATGATCTGAATATTTTTTTAATATATAGAATAGAATTCTTTATTGGCCATATGTGATTGGACACACAAAGAATTTGTCTTTGGTGCATATACTCTCAGTGTACATAAAGAAAAATGGTGACCAGTACTGGATTTAATATTCCAAGTGTTGTCTCATCAGTGCAATACAAAACTTTACTATCATTTCATATGATTTTGAAACTAGACATTTATTGGCACAACCTAAGACTGTATTAGCTTCTCAACTAAACGAATACAGTTCATGATTTCAGCCATCAACACACCAATCAGCTAATAGTAAGGCACCACATAACCATGGCTCACATAACAGCTCAAAGCACATATTTCAGTAGAGAGAAATTCCCTGAAGATGGGCTTCAGCATGAATCTTGAAAGCTCGGTAGAGTAAATGTCTGGTCTATTTGGGTGACTGACCCAAATTCGAACTCGCATCATTATCCTTGGACACGTCTATTTGCCTTCATTCATAACACAGTTCTATTTCTGCTAGAAACTTTAGTTGCTGATTCATATTTTTGTGTTTCTGAATTGTCTAGAACAAATGGATATTTACCCTTAGAGTGCTGGCTATCTCAGTGTATATATTCATAACATGCATAAGCAGATTCATTGGGAAGATTTAGTTCAATCTCATACTTTACAAAAAGGTTAAAAAGACCACTTGTCACAAGTTTCTTTCATTCTGTTTTAGAAACAAGGTGCATTGAGGCAAACACAGTATAGCAGAGTGCAGCACTGTAATAGAAATTTAAGCAATATAACAGAAAAAATGACATGCATAAAAGGTTCATCATCTGAGGAATCAAGGTTGTTGCTGCATATCAGTTGAAGTGGCCAATAAATATTCAATCAGATGCGATAGGACTAGATGCATAAAGAAATAACTCAGGTCTTAGCACAACAGAGTTAACATTGCCTGCAAAATTGTTTAAAGGCTCTACCCATGGATCCTTGGGGTGTATTTCTTGATTGGAGCTTTCATTGCTGACACCTTTCTGTTGATAATTGACCTGAGAAACAGACCCTGTCCATCACTTCCAGGGACAACATTAATTATATGGCTGTTTGCTATACCTATTGTCATTAACCTGTTCTTTATACTTAATCCCATTTTCAACACTGGTTCTTGATTTTCACTACTAGAGTTGTAGATCATTTTTAGCTGTCAGAGTAGCCAAATCAGCGTAGATAATTTATGGATGTTTCTTCCTCTAAAATGACACTCACTTTTTTTCCAGAGTCGATTCTCTCGTTATATATTCAACACATTTGATTGGGAGCCATTTGGGTTGGTTATAAGATGGATGGCTATATATAAATAAAAAATAATAAATAAATCCTAGCACTGATGATGTTACCTAGTTTGGGTAATGAAACATCTGCAAGAAAACAACCAAACACAGACAGCACCAAGGACCCTTCATTTGAACCCTGAGCCAGAAATACTATCCTTTATTGCTAGCATGGCTTCTTGGGCTATGTATAGGATTTACGTGAGAACAACAAAATGTTCTAGGAGTCCCATTTTTCTAAGCACTGGACACAACAATAGATTAAGGTAGCATGATCTCCTTGCTCCTTATGAGGTCCAGGCCTGAATTTTTGGAATAACGCGCGGTAGAAGATCCCCAGAAGTAAAATAAGGCTTAATTTTCATAGACCTTTAAAATATATTATAGTGTCATGAGTTTTTCCTCTTAGTCAGAATTTTTTTATTAATCCTGATCCTTAACCACTGGAGTGAAAGAAGGGTCTAATTCAGTGGTTCACAACCTTCCCCATGCCATGACCCTTTAATTATGGATTATTAATTTGGATGCATTATGGATGCCTAAGGACACCCTCCGGGTTGGAGAGATAGGCAGGATATTTCTCAATGCCATTTGCAGGGAATCATAAGCAGGTGAAGACATCTGCTTGAGAAGACCCTGAAGCAAATGGTGAGCCACTGTGTGAGACAGAATGCTGGACCAGATGGGCTGTGGCCTGTTCCAGCAAGGCTATTCTTATGTATTCTTATAATACAGTTCCTCATGTTGTGGTGACCCCCAACCAGAAAATTGGTGTCTCTCGCTAAGACCATCAAAAATATGTGTTTTCCAATGGTCTTAAGTGACCCCTGTGACAGGGTTGTTTGACCCCCAAAGGGATCGCAACCCACAGGTTTAGAACCGCTGGTCTAATTGGTGTTTTGGTATTTTGGATGTAAATTATGTGTTACTTTCAAATCTATTGCATTGCTCAAATTGTTGAATGTAAAAAAAAAAAAGTCAAGCTTTTCTGTTTCATCAACTCGGTTAAGTCTCTTCTTTGTTTCTCAGTAAGTAAACATTATTAAATTTTCAATTCATTCGACTTGGTCTGCATTTTGAGACTACAATGCTGACATGGCTTGGGTCCCTAACCCTTTTTAGTTGCACTGGAAGAAAGTTACATTTATTCATACCGGTAGAACAGGGGTGTCAAACTCAACGTCACATTGTCATGTGACGTATCATGACTTTCCCCCCTTCGCTAAAATGGGTGGGCGTGGCCAGCATGTGACGCATCTGGCCTACGGGGCCGCGAGGTTGAACATGCGGCACTCCAACTTGTAACCCGTTCATAGTCACATTGGTAGCAATGTAGCAAAATCTCCCCCCCCCCCAAATCTAGATTCTCCTCTTTAAAAAAAATTATTTACTTATGGAGCTCTGTCCTTTGCCTAACAAGAGTAGAATTGTCTATGCTGCTCTTTTATGCCAAGCAAAAAGAAAACCCTCTCTTACTATATCCTTGCATGATCTGCTGATTAAGCACCACATTCTTTAATAGTCTACTAGTATTCTTCTTTAAGAGCCATAATGTTCTTAGAGTAGCTGTCTCCAGCTGGTGCCCTCCGGATCTATTGACTTCATTTCATATAATCCTCAGGTTGCAGTAAAATGCACCATTGAAAAACTGTTATCTATGAAAGTGCAGGATGTATGTTAAGGGACCAATTTGTACTCTTAAATGAGAATATGTATGTGCATTCATAGAGCAGATGCTATATGTTAGTAGTGACAGCTTCCGTTTGCACTGTTCTACTGATTAAAATTATCTTTAGAGAACTGCATCCTATCCTACAGGTGTTGGGGCAAAATATAAGTATAACTCTGTCAGACCTGGCTGAGTATTGTGGCTTTTTTAAAACCAGAAACTTCATGCTTAGGGCTTTTATGGGATATCTGGTGGCATTACTTTATCACAATTGGCTGAGTAGGAGTTCTTCATCCCAGCAGTTCTACTCTTTGGTCATATGTAAGGAACCATTGTATTAAATCATGTTAAAACCTTTGAAAATCAGGAGCTAAAAGACAGTATCTATTTTTTCATTCCCAAAAGAAATATACTTACTCCACCATAAAGTATTCCATCAGAGTCAACAAAAAACAAAAATGCCTTTGATAGGTTAGCCTAAAACTTCATTAAAGTTATTTCTGCGGGTTCCTTTTATCCTGGATCCCTCCAAGTCATGAGAAGTTTGTTTTAAACAATCTATTCCAGGAGCTTTGTTATCTGTATCAGGGAAATTTCAAGAGTTGAGGTCAAATAATTTGGGGAAGGATCTGTCGAGGACAGGGATGTCAAAATGGCATTGTCACGTGACACATTGGGACTGTGGGCCAGGAGTTTGACAACCCTGGGACATCAGTCAACAACTAGTTTTATTCATTTCAGCACTACCATCATATGGGAAGATAGTTCCTTAAATCAAGGAATAATCTTTGAAACTAAAGTGTTATATACAGTAGATCAGGGGTCCCCAACCTTTTCAACTTTAAGTCTGAAGGACTTCAGCTCCCAGAATTCTCCAGCCAGCAAAGGAGTCTGAAGGAGCTGAAGTCCTTCAGACTTAAAGTTGCAAAGGTTGGAGACCCCTGATATAGATGGTTGTGCAGGGAATGGCCATGTGATCAATGCTCTCATTCAAACTATCATGCTTACAGTCAGGTATGGAAATCTAATAATGTTTATATTTGGGTATGGAAATTTGATAAGTTGAAATCCTGGTATGAAATTTTCCTCTCAGTTTGTCTGGCCTTTTAGTAGTTAAACAAACAAGATGAATGGCTTATAAATTTGATAATAAATAAAAAGCAAGCCTGATTATCTGCTACCAAGACTTTTTTCAACTCCCAGTGACCTGGAAAACAAGAAGGCATGTCTAATTATGAGTATAGAATTTACAACAAGTTTACAACAGATAGTAAGTGTGTGGTTTAATATTGTGGAACTATTTATATTTAAATCGGGAAGAGTCATTATTTATTTTATTTTATTTATTTATTTTATTTATATTTATATCCCGCCCTTCTCCACAGAGGACCCAGGGATACTAATTTGCAGATAATTTGGTGTTAAGATTACATAGAGGAACTTTCAAGAAAGAAGCAAATGATTCATAGTGTAGCTATTTACAAAAACGAAAAGCTATTTGGTAAAGACTCCTGAATAATGTTTTGTGCTGATCTTTACATATTAACTCAGTGAAGTGGAAGACTGCTCAACTTCTTTAACTGGTGTGAGTTGCTGAGCATAGCGTTTTTCCCCAAGCTTTTTAAAAAAATATATACAACACAGATTCTGTTGCAGACCATGGGGTTGTTTGGCAGGCATTTCTAAAACTCCCTCTCCACTACTTCCTGATGAATATTCTACTCTCATCTGATCCCCTATGTCATTCTTTCACACCGCAAAAGAGAAGACCCTGTAAAGAGGGAAGTTGCCAAGGGAAGTTGCATTTAGAATGTCATGCTAATGAACCATTTTAGAGAAACAACAATCCAGTTTCACATTACACCAGGCGTGACACCCATGCATTCAATTAGTAGAAGAGAAATTTTCAGAGTTGCATTAACTAGCTGGCAACTGTCTGTAAAGCAGGGGTGGGGGTGGACCCATTTGCATGCAAAGCTGTACCCAGGCTCTGCACCACTGAGGTTGCCTTTTGTGAGGAGCCTTTCATGCATACAGAAGTACATATTAATAGTCTCTCCCTGAAGGCCTTTATACTTTAGGTAGAGATATCAAGGGAGATCTAGTTGGTGGGCCCTGCTGGTTGCTCATATCCTCTTTGGAGAGGTGGAACTTGCTGCCATTTTAGAAGTACGCTTTTGCTCAGCACGTGACTCAAAAGATTAATTCACTTGCAGCAAGATCTTTGGCCAGAACTGTGAGAATAATCTGTTCTTAGCATATGGGATCCTCAGATAATATAATAATAATAATAATAATAATAATAATAATAATAATAATAATAATAATAATAATAATAATAATAATAATAATAATAATAATAATAATAATAATAATAATATTTTTATTTTATATACCGCGTCCTCTCCCCAGAGGGACTCGGAGCGGTGCACAGGGAAAAACTAAAAACACAAAATATGTACATCAATAATACAGTAAAATAAAAATAAATTAAACTAATTGTCCCTGCGCTAAAATCCCCATTAAAAACTAATGTTCCCTAAAAAACCCCAAAGGAAGAGACTACCCATATAAATGTCAATGGTTCCAGGCAAGGTGTCCATGGAGAAAGCCCCAACCTCAATATTCTGAAAGCCTTGTGCAAGCTTTTAAGTGATATTTGGCACATCAGTATTAGAGATTGTAGGCCTTTCATGTCAAAGATATTAGTAAAGGTAAAGGTTCCCCTCACACATATGTGCTAGTCATTCTCAACTCTAGGGGGCAGTGCTCATCTTTGTTTTAAAGCCAAAGAGCCAGCGCTGCCTGAAGACGTCTCTTTGGTCATGCGGCGGGCATGAACGCTGAAGGAGCACAGAGCACTATTACCTTCCCACCAAAAGTGGTCCCTATTTTTCTACTTGCACCTGCTTTCGAATTGCTAGGTTGGCAGAAGCTGGGACAAGTAACGGGAGCTCACTCGGTTATGCGGCGCTAGGGATTCGAACTGCTGAACTGCCGACCTTTCTGATCGACAAGCTCAGCGTCTTAGCCACTGAGCCACCTTTAATGATATTATTAAAAGTTGGCAAATGGAAAGAAATAAAACTCCATACATTAGATACTCAGATGACAGATTATGTCTATCTGGTGATGTTTTTAAGAAAGAGCGTAGAGTAAAACTTAAGCATCGGATATCTTAAAAACTCCTAATTATGTTTTTTAATTGTGACTTTTCCCACAAGTTTTAAAGTGTCTCAGAAATGCATTTTTACATTTAAAATACACATTTTCTAATAATCAGAAATTATCTGATATTAGCTAATATCAGATGGGACCATAATTTTATCTTTCCAATGTTGAAGTTACTTGCAATGTATGAATTAGTTACTTACAGATTATAGATTATATGGCTGAATAACTTTGATTGATGCTGTTATGTAGCTTTACATACATATGTGTATGAGAAACTCACATAAACATTTAAGATTTCTTTTTCGATCTGTTCCATTTTTATGCTCTTTCTTCTGTTTGACTAAATAAATGAACTCCTCCCAAAAAAAAAAATAGAAAAAAAGCCCAAGAAAGGATTATAAATTGTAGTGTAATTTCTGGGAGGTTCAACTGGAAAAAAAATTACAAATGACTGTTGACAATCTCAACAATGGCATACCTCCAAAGAGTAAACTATGATTACTTTTTATAATTTGTTTAAAGCAGGGGTCTCCAACCTTTGCAACTTTAAGTCTGAAGAGATGAAGTGCTTCAGACTTAAAGTTGCAAAGGTTGGGGACCCCTGGTTTAAAGCATTTCCACCCAGGCCGTTAGCTGAAAAGACTCCATATTGTCTTACTGATGATATTTGTAATTTACTCTTTTTCTTCAAGATTATATTCTAACAGAAATGGCATGCAGGAAAGACTTATTTTGGGGTGGAAGAAAGTGGGAAGAAAAGGACAATTTTTAGCATAATTTTCTTAACACTGCAGTTAGTCAGTATCATTAGGATCATAGGAGCCCTTGGCATGGTGGTTAAAGTGCAGTATTGCAGCAAACTCTGCCCCACAGACTGGAGTTTGATCCTGATGGGGTTCAAGTTGACTCAGCCTTCCGTCTTTCTGAGGTCAATAAAACGAGGATCCAGATTGTTTGGGGGCAATATGTAAATAATGCTGAATAATTCTAAACCACCCAGAGAATGCTGTAAAGCACTATGGGGCACTATATAAGTGCTACTGCTATTGCTATCATTAGCTAAGTGACTGCTGGCTAGGACATAATTTGGGGGAGCCCAAAGCAACTAATTCCTAAGCATTGTGCCTTGCTGATCTCTCTTGGGTGTTGAAAAGTCGTCTTGTCATAAGTCTGTAATTTTAGAAAATGACCATAAAAAGGAAAATGAAAAATAGAAGGAAGAGAAAGCATTCAAGGTCAAAAATAGGAGTTATAGGTCCTAAGGCAGGGGTGTCAAACTCAAGACCTGGGGGCCGGATCTGGCCCACAGGGCTGCCCCGGAAATGAGGCATTGTGGGCCAAAGGACTGGCCTGCAGTGCCTCGGCCAGTGAAAACAGATCTCGGGAGGGCCACCTGTGGCTGTTACAAGCTCTGTTTTCACTGGCAGAGGGTTGCAAGAGGCAGTTGTAGCTGAAAACGGAGCTCGGGAGCCCGTTTTCTTTGGGAGGTTGCTCAGGCCACCACAGGCGCATTTGACACAAGTGATGTCAAGCTAGCCATGCCCACCCTGGCCACGCCCACTCTGGTCCCCCCAAGGTCAAACACAACCCTTGATGCAGCCCTCGATGAAATTGAGTTTGACACCCCTGTCCTAAAGTGATTGTGGAAGGTGTAGTAGATAAGCTTCAAATGCTTGACTCAGTCATTTAGGCTTCTTGCTAGTGTTGAGTATGAGTCTCTCAACACTGCAGAAGGTCAGTAGTAATTATTACGGTAAGGTAACAGTTATTGCCTGAGTTGATGAACTATCCTTGCTCCGTTGCTCCTTGAAAATGAAGCATTTGGGTATACTGTGACATTAAGGTGTTTTTTAAAAAAATGTTTTTATATTTATATGTCAGTAGAGGCTAGCCTTGACCCAGAGAGATCATTTATCATATGCTCTCCTGCAGTTTTCCCAAGGAACTGATTTAACATGGTTTATGTAATAAAGTAAAACTGTTGCTAATATCGTAAGTCCTTGCCATTAAAACTGTTCAGTAGTAGAATAGAAGACCTTAGGAAGAAAAATATGCCTCATGGTAGATTTCCCCCCCACATGCATTTATTCTAATCCTGGTCTTGAAAAATATGGAAAAGTAAACTGGCAGACAAAAAGAGAGAATAAATCAAGGAAACACATTTTCTGTTGATATCTAGGAGTGCAATGCAACAAATACCCCCCATTTCCTTAATAATTCTATGATAATCAAATAGGGAATGAAGAAAACTCTGTAAAGCTATGAATAAAATTACTAATAGGAACACAGAAAGAAAGAGATATAGAAACTAATCATAAAAATAATGGATGTGTGCCCCAATTTCCTGTTATGGCTGGTATTACTTTTAATACATCCATATATAAAAACTGAATTTCAGAGTTTGTTTGTTTTTATGTATTTGCTGGAGAGTTGCGTCCAATAGGTAATAGTTTTATCTATGTAAAATACAACCATAGAAAAATAACCATAGATAATTATGTGGGTCTGTTTCATTGATTTTTGCAGTTGTAGTTGCAGTTTATAAGATACAAAATCTTCAGGATCATAACAAAAATAGCTAATATCACACACACACACACACACACACATATAGGGATGCGGTTGCTCAGTGACTAGGACGCTGAGCTTTTCGATCAAAAAGGTTGGGAGTTGAAATCCCTAGCGTCGCGTAATAGAGTGAGCTCCTGTTACTTGTCCCAGTTTCTGCCAACCTAGCAGTTCGAAAGCAGGTAAAAATGCAAGTAGAAAAAATAGGAACCACCTTTGCTGGGAAGGTGACAGGGTTCCATGTGCCTTTGGCATTTAATCATGTTGGCCACATGACCATGGAGACTTCTTCAGACAGCGATTTCTGCTATCAGTTCTGGCGAACAGGTCCGAACCAGCTGAATACCACCCCTGAGAATCCCCCTTCTTCTAGTATGGAAAAGTATTTCTTATAAGTAGACTGTGAGAGTTTACTGGTATTTCTCTTGCATCTCTTAATTATCTAACACTGTGATGGCGAACCTATAGCACGCATGCCACAGGTGGCACACAGAGCCCTCTCTGCAGGCACGTGAGCCATGGCCCCAGCTCAGCTCCACCACGCATGCGTGTGCGCCTCCCGCCGGCCAACTGATATTCGGATCTCTGCTGCACATGTGTGGGAGTGGGGCACATGTGGGAGATGCACGTATTCCTGGGGGGTTGGGGCCCCAATTTTGGTCCCACGAGGCTGCAGGGAGGCCAAATGGGCCGCAGGGCGTCTTGCATGCATACGTAGTGGTGGGGGTAGCGCAGGGGGTCACATTCACATGCGTGGGCCGCACATGCATTATGGGTGCAGGCGCACGCACCCTTTAAGCACATGACGAAAAAGTTAGCCATCACTGATCTAACCAGAGTATATCTAGAAGAGTCACAGATGGTGCAGCCTTTGCTTACCTAGAAATGTTCTCTAAATCATTTGACTATGCTCTTTAGGGCTATAGATAAAGGTGATTCATCCTCTAAATTTGGAACTCGCTTGTCAGTCTCCAATCTGTCCAGATTTCGATTGAAACATTCTTTTTTGGTTCTCCAGAAATGCTATTGCCAAATGTTGATATTTATTTTTTTCAACAGACATTACGGAGCAACAATTTTTGTGGCATTTTAAGAAAATATTGTCTATTCATTTGTTCTCGTCATCATCTTCCCTGGGGTGCAAGACAAATAAGCATTTATCCAGACTGATTTTATCCTGTCCTTTGTCTTAAAATGAATTCAGATTTGGCTCTTAGATATTTTCTCTATTTTAGGATCATTTATGATCAAGCCTCATGTAAGCAGATTTCACGTTGATTTAGCTTTTTGGGAAGCTTCAGCAAGATGAACTGTATAAAAGAAAATGAGAATGTTTCTGTTGTGCAAATATTGTTTTATATGTATTTGTGGTCCTTTTGATAGAAGTTTAGTTTTAAAAGCCTACTTGATGAGAACTATAGAAAACCTCAGTATTTGAAGAGATTTGTCTTTTGACAGAATTGCTACTCATGCTTAATTCTTTTATTAAGGCACATTCTTGAAGTAAATAATTTTTTTGCAAAGCTTTCCCTTTCCCTTTTTTCTTTCTTGAATTCAACCCATTGATTTTAATGGTGAATTTTGCTATTATTTCAATTAGTGCATGATGAGGATTCAATATTTATGATAAGATTAAAGGTCCATCTCCAGAACTCAAGAACAACTTTCCCCATATGCTCTGTTAAGGTCTTCAGGAAATATTAAAGATACCATTTTAATTAATCCTTTCCCAATCTGACCAGTTAAATGTTTTGGGACTGTAAATCCCAGAACACTTAGCCAGCATGTCCAAAGTATTCTGGTTGCTGCTAGCCAGAGTGTCTCAGGTTGGAGAAACTATTGTTAATTATTTAGCTGCCATACTACCTATCTGACCAGCTTTTTGAGGCTCCTTGTTCAACTCTTTGGGTTTGCTTTGCAGCTGGGAAAAGAGGTAAAATACATTTTAGCAAAGAAGGGAAGAGTTGTTGCTTTTCTTGCTTTCCCTATCCTGAATACTGATAAGATAAGGTAAGATAAGATGAGTCTTTATTGTCATTTTTTTACTGTGAGCACACTGAGCATGAAATCATGTTGCCGGCTCTTCAAGAGAAAGTATATATCTATCCAAACACATACGCTGTTTCCCTGAACATAAGACCTTCCCAGCCCAATTGGACTTTTGAGCACATGCGCTAAAATAAGCCCTCCCCTGAAAATAAGCCCTCCCCAAAAAATATTGCAATACAGCAGCAGTCATGAGGTGACAATGCTCACTGCCTCCTGTACCTCAAAAATAATAAGACCTCCCAGAAAAGAAGGCCAAGTGCTTATTTTGGGGTTCAAAAGAAAATAAGTCCCTATCTTATTTTCGGGGAAACACGGTACGTAACACACATATGCACATGCTGTATAAATACATAAATATATACCTGCACCCGAACGCATGCACAGTGCAATTAAAATTATTCTGTGTATGAGCAGAAGCAAAAAACAAGATGGTGATACCGATGGCGCCAACTGGGGAACCAGTTCGGGGGCATGGCATACCTGTGGTCACTGCTGGGTTCCAGTGATCCAGGCTGCAAAACCACTACCGGTTTGGCAAACTGGTCCGAACTGGTAAGGACCCACCACTGATATATGCCTACACACACACATATACATAAACACATACATACACATACATACATACAGTCAGGTCCAGAAATATTGGGACATTGACACAATTCTAACATTTTTGGCTCTATACACCTCCACAATGGATTTGGAATGAAACAAACACAATGTGCTTTAACTACAGGCTGTCAGCTTTAATTTGAGGGTATGTACATCCAACTCAGGTGAATGGTGTAGGAATTACAACAGTTGGCATATGTGCCTCCCACTTGTTATGGGACCAAAAGTAATGGGACAGAATAATAATCATAAATCAAGCTTTCCCCTTTTAATACTTGGTTGCAAATCCTTTGCAGTCAATCATAGCCTGAAGTCTGGAACGCATAGACATCATCAGACGCTGGGTTTCATCCCTGGTGATGCTCTGCCAGGCCTCTATTGCGTCTTCAGTTCCTGCATGTTCTTGGGGCATTTTCCCTTCGGTTTTGTCTTCACCAAGTGAAATGCATGCTCATTGGGACTCAGGTCAGGTTGCATAACATTCCACTTCCGTCCCTTCAAAAACTCTTTGGGTGCTTTTGCAGTATGCTTTGGGTCATTGTCCATCTGCACCGTGAAGCTCCGTCCAATGAGTTCTGCAGCATTTGGTTGAATTTGAGCAGATAATATTGCCCGAAACACTTCAGAATTCATCCTGCTGCTTTTGTCAGCAATCACATCATCAATAAATACAAGAGAACCAGTTCCATTGGCAGCCATACAAGCCCACGCCATGACACTACCACCACCATACTTCACTGATGAGGTGGTATGCTTAGGATCATGAGCAGTTCCTTTCCTTCTCCATACTCTTCTCGTCCCATCACTCTGGTACAAGTTGATCTTGGTCTCATCTGTCCATAGGATGGTGTTCCAGAACTGTGAAGGCTTTTTTAGATGTCGTTTGGCAAACTCTAATCTGGCCTTCCTGTTTTTGAGGCTTACCAATGGTTTACATCTTGTGGTGAACCCTCTGTATTCATTCTGGTGAAGTCTTCTCTTGATTGTTGACTTTGACACACATACACCTACCTCCTGGAGAGTGTTCTTGATCTGGCCAACTGTTGTGAAGGGTGTTTTCTTCACCAGGGAAAGGATTCTTTGGTCATCCACCACAGTTAATTTCCGTGGTCTCCCGGGTCTTTTGGTGTTGCTGAGCTCACCGGTGCGTTCCTTCTTTTTGAGAATGTTCCAAACATTTGTTTTGGCCACGCCTAATGTTCTTGCTATCTCTCTGATGGGTTTGTTTTGTTTTTTCAGCCTGATGATGGCTTGCTTCACTGATAGTGACAGCTCTTTGGATCTCATCTTGAGAGGTGACAGCAACATTTTTTATTTATTATTTTTATTTATTTAATATTTATTGTATTGTGGTTTTAGTTTTCCCTGTGCACCGCTCCGAGTCCCTACGGGGAGAGGAGCGGTCTATAAATTAAATCATTATTATTATTATTATTAACAGATTCCAAATGCAAGTGGCACACTTGAAATGACCTCTGGGCCTTTTATCTGCACATTGTAATTGGGATTATTAGGGGATTGGGATTTATCTGCACATTGTATTGGGTTTATGGCCATGGAACAGCTGAGAAAGCAATTGTCCCATTACTTTTGGTCCCTTAACAAGTGGGAGGCACATATACCAACTGTTGTAATTCCTACACCGTTCACCTGAGTTGGATGTACATACCCTCAAATTAAAGCTGACAGTCTGCAGTTAAAGCACATTGTGTTTGTTTGTTTCATTCCAAATCCATTGTGGTGGTGTATAGAGCCAAAAATGTTAGATGTCCCAATATTTCTGGACCTGACTGTATATACAGTATACACACATATACATTAATCACTGTCCATTTTGAATACATAGTGGAAAGAGGAAACTTGAGAATTCACAAGATTGATGCTACATGGAGCAAAATTGTGACTGAATCTGGATGTTCTGCTTCGGATATCACAAAGCCTCTTCCCAGAAGGTGTTCAGAAATCTTACCCATGGAAGGGAGAAAGGATATGAGGGGCTGTTAAGGCAATCAATGACCTGTGAGAGCACCTTGTCAGTGATGACAGCCACTCATAAATTTCTTTCCCAAGAAAAAATCTTTCTGGCACCTACATTGTCATTCTTTCAGCTCTCATTCATTTTAATGTGTTTCAATGTATGCTTAAGGAGCTAGCTGCATGGCACACAACTTCTTTATTGACTTGCAGTGGTCCAGTGGTGATTTGTCACATTAATTGGCCAGAATGTTGGGAGACAAGGCTCTATAGCAGTGTGGGTGAACCTTTTCGACACCGAGTGCCGAAACAGGACTGCGCATTCACGAGTGGGGGAGCGCCAGAAACTGGAAGAGCAGTTCCCCGGCGCACAGGCACAGGAGCGCTGGAAACCAGAAGAGCAGTTCCCTGGCGTGCATGTGTGGGAGCCCCGGAATCCAGAAGAGAGTTCCCTGGCGTGCATGTGCGCATCGGAAAGCTGAGTTTCCGTATTCCAGTGCTCCCATGTGTGTGCAACGGGGAGCTACTCATCCGGTTTCTGGCATTGCCCCACAGGGGAAGACCAGCACTGGAACCTGGAAGAGCAATGCGCAACAGCTGGTGTGCCTGGAGAGATGGCTCTGTGTGTCACTTCCAGCATGTGTGCCATAGGTTTGCCATCATGGCTCTACAGTATAATACAATTTGAGTCATCCTTTGACTTAAAATCAGGACCCACATTTTTTTACCGAGATTCTGAAAATTGAGGGAGTAGAAAGAAGAGAGACTGAGATTCAGGAAACACGATCATGGGAAGAAATGAAATTTTTCCAGATCTTCTGCTGGTTTTGAAGTACAAATGGCTCACAACTGTTTCATCTTTCAAATATATCTGTGTTAACAGTTGGACGCTAAGCTCCAATCCATTTGGTTGCCAAGGGCACTGCGTACCTCTTGTCCAGATGCTCTTTTTATCTCCTTCTATAGCATAGATACCTACACATAACACCTTGCAGTGAAGATCAGATCCTCCTGCTATTTTAAGCTACAAATAACCAGATGGTTTTTGCTATTTGTTCCAAGACTTAGTGCATCCAAATTCAGAAGGTGGTATGAAAACTGTGATGGACTGGTGATGTCTCTTATATGGATGTAATTATAGGTTCAGAGGACATGAATATGAATTAGGACAAGAAAAGGGAGAGGCAAGATCTTCAGAGAATAATAAAGGTAATATAGATAAGGGGAGAAAATACTTCACATCCACCCTAGATGCATAAATAAATACTTTTAAATACAGTGGTACCTCGGTTCATGAACGCTTCTGTTCACGAACAACTCGGTTCACGAACAGAAAAGTTCATCAAAATATGCTCCGGTTCACGAACTCCGCTTCGGTTCATGAGCAGGAGTCGTGGCCATTTTAATGCTATTTCCTGGCTGTCACATGGTTGTGACTTCCTGTAGGAAGATCGTGGAGAGAAGGAGACACAGAAAGAAGTACACTGTGAGTACTTTCAATGACTTTTTTTGATTTTTGTTATGCTTTTAGCACATACAGTACTGTGTATTGTAATTTGTTTCATATTTTTTGTGCTTCAAAAACCAAAAAAAAGATCAGAACAGATTAACCGGATTTACATTAAACCCTATGGGAAACTGTGCCTTGGTTCACGACCAGTTCGGTTCGCGACCAGAGTCAGTTCACGAATTAAGTTCGTGAACCGAGGTACCACTGTAAATAGATTTCATTTTCTAAGAACTTTTATCTTGAGCTTTCCACAATCTGGTATCTTATGTCTCCCAATTGACAGACTTGTTAGGGATTTGGGGAGTTAAAAAGCCAACAATTCTGGAAGGCACCAACTTAGGCAAATCTCAAGAATGTATATGCAAGTTGTATGTGTGTGAAACATTTTATATAATTAATTTTACGAATGGGAGATAATTAAATTTACAAACGAGGTACTTTAAAAGCAACTTATTTTGTATTCATTCACTCACTTAATATTGATCGAATGTTTTAAAATTGGGCCTTATTCCTTTTTGGAGCTTGACCTCTTTTCAGTATATGTATATATAATATCTTCATCATTGTTATAGCAGTCAGTACAATGTTTATATACATATAGATCCAGGGGTAGGATTCAGCCGGTTCGGATCAGTTTGGGCGAACTGGATACTAATTTTACATCTGGTTCGCCAAACTGGTAGTTGCAAGGACTGGATGGCCACGCTCACCCCACCCTGCCCCTCCCAGGAGTCTCCACATGGCCTGTTTTGGATTCCAGGGAAGTTCAGGGCCCGCGCAGAGTCTCTGGGAGGGCAAAAAACGGGCCTTCTAGAAGTCTGGAAATGGGCCTCTTTCCAACCTCTGGAGGGCCTCTGGAGCCCAGGGCAGGCCGTTTTGGCCCTCCCTGAGATTCCCCGCTGTTGTGCATGAGGCTGAATAGGCGATGCCCACCATGACCACGCCCACCAAGCAACTGGGCAGAGAACCGGTTGATAAAATTTTTCAAGCCCACCCCTGTATAAATCTGCACCTAATTTGTATATTATTTGTTGGGGGAAAATCTTTCCCGGGTTTATTTTACTGAAAGTTGGTACCCTAGTTGACAAGGTACAGACAGCTAGCATAAAGGAGTTTATGCTAGCTGTCTGTACATAAAGGAGTGGATCGTAATTTATTTTTCTATCTAATCTTTCTTGAGGTGGAGGGATTTCATCAGTGTCGTCTTCCTTTCAAATAACATTTGTACAATTACCATCTTCTGTTCTTTCAGATCAGAAAGTCAAGTTCTTTATTTCCATAGCTAGTAGGCATATCCCTTGCCTTTTCTCTTTCTTTTTCTTTATCGAAAGAGGAATAGCTATATAAAAAAAATCAGATACTTTGAGTTGGAACACTCCTCTGTAATTAATTAACTACACACACTTCCCCTAATATATTCCATCCTTCCTACTTCCCTTTCCCTTCTGTCTTTAGATTTTGAGCCACCCTGTTGTAAATTTAATCTTGCTTGTAACCTCCTTCAATAATCTAGGTTCTTTAAAACCACCTTCATTATGGAGTCAGAGTCTCTTGCCTAATGCATAAATTCTCTTTCTCATTTTATGAATGCCCTTTAAATTAGCCAAGCCAGCATTATTTTTTTCTAAAACATCTTTATTAGGAGGCATCATCTGTTTGAAGAATTTTCCAATTTAAATCCAATTCAGTATTAAAAAAGAAGGGAGAACAAAAACCTTGAAATTGTCCATCAACCGTTTTTGAAACCCACACAGAAGATTCTACAGGGAAGGCTTGGAGATATGTTCCTTTCACATTTTAAAGAAGTAATTCTAAAAATTAATAGCAAAAAGGAAGGGCATCGCTGAAGAAAGCTCTCTATTGTTGCCAGGAAAATAACATGAAGTTCAATGCATCCTGCCCCATACATCCCTGCGGCCGATTCGCTCCCACAGAGAGGGGACTTCTCCGGGTGCCGTCCACTAGGCTGTGCCAGCGGGCGACGCCCAGGGGAAGGGCCTTCTCTGTGGCGGGCCCGACCCTCTGGAACGACCTTCCCCCCGATATTAGAACAACTACGGACCTCCGCTCCTTCCGTCAAAAATTAAAAACACATTTCTTTTGCTTGGCTGGCTTGGGATAACTTAACTGTTTTTAGGGTTTTTTTAGGGGCTTGTCTTAGTTTTAACATGGGATTTTAGTGCAGGGTTTAGTTTAATTCCTTTTAATACTGTATTGTTTGTGGTTTTATATGTATTTTTAATTTCCCTGTGCCCCGCCTCGAGTCCCTTCGAGGAGAGAGAGCGGGTTATAAATTAAATTATTTATTTATTATTTAAATTTGCACAGTATACTACCTATATAGGTATATGCACATTTTATATGTGTGTGTGTGTATGTGTGCATGTGTATGGATGCACACACACACACATATATATATATGCGCATGCTATATTTTATTTATAGGTTAGTGGCCAAAGCTTGGCCTGCTTTTAATATCTAAATTAATTATCTCTGTGTGAAAACCATCTTGAAGATGAGAAGACAGATCAATCCTGTCCTTATTCAATTTTATTTCCTGTGAAGTAAGTGACTAGTGGAGCAATCAAACTTTTCATTGCAAAAAAGGGAAGAATGACAATGTAGATTGATTCTTTTTTTTTCCTGAGTCATTCCAGGATTTATATATTATTGATAAAAAGGCCAAGAAGGAGAACAGGCAATATTCAAATGCTATTCCAGTGGTGGGATTCAAATATTTTTATTACCTGTTCTTACCTCTTGCCACGCTGGTGGTGCTGGGATGCCCCGCCTCCTGCTGGCCAGCTGGTCTTCGGGTCTTTGCTTGTGCATGTGTGCATGTCCATGCGCATGTCAAGGCATGCACACTTTCACCCATATCCACACCTTTCAGTTTGGGCATGCACGCGCACACGGTTTGGGCACTCTGTGTCTCAAAGGTTCGCCATCACTGTATTATAGAAATGGGACTGTAATTAATAAACATACTGAAATAATCAAAAGGGTTCAACAACTGTATGTTTTTACTTCATTCCTACGATATTTGATTTTTCAATTCACTCAGCATTTTGACAGAGAAAACTAGATCTGATGAGAATCGTATCCTGCCCCATACATCCCTTCGGCCGATTCGCTCTCACAGAGAGGGACTTCTCCGGGTGCCGCCCACTAGGCAATGCCAGCGGGCGACGCCCAGGGGAAGGGCCTTCTCTGTGATGGGCCCGACCCTTTGGAATGACCTTCCTCCTGATATTAGAATGACCACGGACCTCCGCTCCTTCCACCAGAAACTCAAAACGCACTTGTTCCATCTAGCCGGCCTGGCATAACTTCATGCTTCCCGCCTCAGTCTGTAATTTTAAATTATTTTATTCGGTTTTATGGGCCAAGTTTTAATTTTTATAAATTTGTACAGAGGACTATTTAATTCGATTTTAGTTTATATGTATTGTTATGGTTTTGATAATTTTAATTCTACCTATACACTGCCTCGAGTCCCTTCGGGGAGAGGGGGCGGTCTAGAAATCTAATTAAATAAATAAATAAAATAAAATAGAGAGAGAATATCTGGGAATACTGGAAAGCGTAAGTGTTTTCGTTGCCAGCTAAAGTGTGCCTAGGAAGAGTAAAAAGCTTAACCATTAACCGTACAAGCGTTTGACATTTTGACTTCTCTTTGCATACATATAAATAACCTTCATATTGAATAATACGTGCAATCAGCAACCTATCTACTATATTGATGCTCATAGCAAGCTGTTGCTCATAATCTTTATTTTTGATATAGTAATTCAACAAGTGTGAATAGGGAGATTCAGAAAATTCAGAAAGTTTTTCATACACCTTTCATGTATATTTCATAACTGAAATCTTAAGTTTTTAAAGTGGAAATACTTGGCTTTTTAAAGGTGGAATCAAAACTCCTTCCTTTCCCACCTTTAATATCTCAAGGCATTTCTGATCATCTGTAGAAAAACACCAAATGCAATTTTTAACTTAAGATCAGATGAAACCATCTTGTTGAATGACATTACACATATCAAACAGGAAGTTTGATTACGACCAAAGCATTTTAATTTACTAGATGCTAAAAATTCAACCTCTGCAGTTCGCTGGGGTTTTAAAATATGGTTTTAGCCCACTAAAACCTGTCCTGGTCCATTATCTGTTTCATTTAGAAGACTGACAATAATGTATGGAAGCAAAAAACAATCCTTATTTCTCCTTTATGTTTGATGAGCTATTCCTGTGTCTACCATTGGGAAATCTGCAAGTAGAAACTTATCAGTCAAAGTGATAAATCTAATGTATTCACTGCGTTTTACAACCTAATGAGAGGAGTTATGCCCAGGGGTGGGCTGCTAGCGGTTCACCGTAGCTAACGTTATGGCCGGTTTGGGGAACCTCCAAAACCCACCCCTGGCTGGCCCCTCCCAACCTGCCCCTCCCAACCTGCTCGTTTTGGGTGTGAGGTAAGTGCAGGGCCCGGGCAGAGGCTCGGGGAGGGGGGAAAATGGGCCTTCTCGAAGGCTGGAAAAAGGCTCATTTCCAGCCTCTGGAGGCCCTCTGGAGGCTGGGGTAGCAGTTTTCGCCCTCCCAGAGGCTCAAGATAAGCCTGGGGAAGGCGAAAACAGCCCCCCCCTCGCTGTGATGCAGGAGGCTGACTAGGCTATGCTCTCCATGGCCACGCCTAATCAGAACCCATTGCTGAAATTTTTGAAGCGCACCCCTGGCTATGTCGGCATTCATAGTAACAGGTAACAACATGATTGTTGGTGAAAATTCAGCTATATGTATTGCATACAATAATTAACCACAGCTGGACACATTTCTGCAACAAAAAATGTATCCTACTAATATATGGACAGATGCGTATTATATTGTGGAGTACTCAATGATCTAGTGCAGTGATGGCTAACCTTTTTGTTGGCATGTGCCGAAAGAATGCATGCCTGAGCCCATAAGGTAATACGCACATGCCCCCGTGTGCCTTCCCTTCCCACGCATGGACATGCGACCCCCATGTGTCCTTGCCCCTGCTCATGCACACACGCCCCCTGCCATGTTCCCCCACCCCTCTGCGTATGCACACATACACGCTGCCCATTTTTTTGTTTCCAGGTGGGTGTAGGAGGTTTTCCAGGCCCCAAATGACACGCGCCAGGGTCTCGTGTGGCCACCCTGTGCCCAGCTTTGGCTTCTGGGTTGGGGCAGAAGGGCTTCCAGGCCCAAAACAGGGTGCTGTGGAGCTGAGTTCTGCGGGCCACCTGTGGCACATGGGCTATAGGTTCGCCATCACGGATCTAGTGACTTCTTGGGACCGGAAGGCAAATCGCTGTGATTAATATGTCACATTTTTATAAAGAAATGGAGGCCCATCTTTTGCCTTGGAGACTCCTGGGAGAGGAAGGCTGGGCCGGGCCAGCCAGTCCTTGCAACTACTGGTTCAGCGAACCAGATATAAAATTAGCATCCAGTCTGCCTGAACTGGTCCGAACCGGTTGAATCCCACCCCTCCCTCCAAGGTCTCTTCCAACTCTGCTACTCTGTTATTCTGGCAAAAAACCCTGGTTCAAGTTATTATTTGTCATGTTTACGACTTAATCTTATGAATTCCATGAGCGTTTTTAAATATTTTAATGTTATATACATCACTTAGAGTTGTGCAGTTAGCTGAGGTGGCTATATAAATTGAGTAAAACTATAAAAAATATTAATGTGATAATTAAGAATGCACTAAGTTCCTGACCGTGCTAGCTTTATTAAATTAACAGATGTGGAAGCACCTAAAAAGTAGGCAGCAACCTTATTTTCTAATTGCTTTGAGAATCCGTCATTCAATCTTTGAAAGTATCCCCTGGGAGCTTTGGTTGGTTGGACTGAGAAATACTGAGTCATGAATTCTTGCTGAAATCACTGTGGTTCATCCTTCACTCACTTCTCTGGTTGTGATAAATGAGATAACACTCATGTATGTACCCTCATGAACACCTTGGAGAAAAGATGTGATAAACAGATGCTTTATTGGGATTTAGGATGCTGCGACATGACTGGACCAGTGTTTGATTGGAAGGATGTATATTATTTGTATCTCGTCTCATTCTGAAACTATGATAGAGGAAGACATTTAACTGCGGTAACAGCCTCTTGAGACCAGAAGGCAAATGGCTGTGATTAATATTTCGCATTTTTATAAAGAAAGCTTTTCACGCCTAATGAGCTGAGGTGTGTTACAAACTACAGATGGAATGCTTCATTTACCAATAAAATGCAGCTGGCTGTGCTGAAAATGATGGCAATGAAAAAGTCTCTCTCACTGAGTGGACAAGGCAATTTCAGAATTTGGGAAAGCGAACTGTCTTATCTGACTCTGCAGAGGAAAGTACCAGCAGGCTGAAAAAATAAGATTGCAGCAGCAAAGCAAATCTTAATGTGACCAAGGTGTCACAACTGTAGAAAAAGATAATTTTTTTGTCACTGATTTTAAGTCAACATCTTAGTGAGAAGTGAGTTTTCTCCCTTCACCTTGGTGCTGGACAACTGGACAGACTAAGGAACTAATGGGGTTTTTCCCCCCTTATGCCAGCTGTAGCAGCAGGATCCAATGAAACCTAGGTGATAATCGGAAATTATTACCATAGGCTTTCATCTATATGGTACACGAGTTCATTGTGTGCAAAAGATGTGAGAAGTCATGATATTTCTGCCTAAGCCCATAGAAGCCACTGATAATTTCAAAAGAAGTCAACAAATCAATAACACAATCTTGGGGCATATAAATAATATGGTATTCAAGGCTGCTCATTATTTGACTGGTGTGCAAATCACCATAGTTTCAACCTATCAAGGGAAAATGATGTCCTCCAAACAATTGAGTCCCGATTTTCTCATTTAATTATACCTTTGTTATGTGTTTGTATGCTTACCAATAGGCCTTTCACTGATTCTCCAAAGGAGCCCATAGTTTCAACTGGAAACTTCTTCTCTTTCTTTCTTTATAATTTCCCTTTAACTAAAGAACAGAAAATAGACCTGGAAATTGGAAGGGAAAGGAAAAAAGAAGAATGATGTGTCCGTTTTTTATTTTGGGAGTACATGAACCTAGGGCTCTCCCAATCTATTTATTATGTAGAATGTGACATTGTAAGGTTTATACCTAATTTATTTGTTTGGCTCAAATCACAAGTTGAGAACTACTGCTCTACATAATGTTATATGTTATGTTGTGGTGTTATGTTATGTTATGTTATTATTTGTTGTTGCAAAGTTGTATCTGACCCATCGCGACCCCATGGACAACGTTCCTCCGGACCTTCCTGTCCTCTACCATCCTCTGGATTGCATTTAAGCTCACAGCGACTGCTTCAGTGACTCCATCCAGCCACATCTTTCTCTGTCGTCCCCTTCTTCTTTTGCCCTCAGTCTTTCCCAGCATTGGGCTCTTCTCCAGTGAGTCCTTCCTTCTCATTAGGTGGCCAAAGTGTTTGAGTTTCCTCTCCAGGATCTGGCCTTCTAAAGAGCAGTCAGGGTTGGTCTTCTCTAGGACTGACCGGTAGGATTGCCTTGCAGCCCAAGGGACTCTCAGGAGTCTCCTTCAGCACCATGTTATTGTACTATATTGTATAATATTATGTTATTATAATATATGCATCTAAAATAATGAATGAGATGGTATGGCATGAGATCCACACAAACACACACTTTCATGATAGGCATCTTGCTAGGAGAATTAGCCTGCCTTATTCTTTCTTTCTTTAGTATCCTCTCTTCCGCCACCCTTCCCCATGGTACACATTCTGCTTCTATGGTGACAAGAAAGGATGCTTTGTGTGTTCTTTTGAAATTGTCTGACATCGGCAGTGAACTTTGTGCAAGGCTGCCAAACATCTGTCTTCCACATTTCCTGATCCAAGAGAACTGCTGTGTCGCCCCTTGAATATTAATTGCTGTTTTGAAACAGTTCAACTGTTTTTACTTGAAGGCTAGATGATGGTCAGTCATGCGTGGATGAGCAACTGTGGCAATACGGCACAATTGCTCTGTTGCATTTGGTGTCCTTTACAATATATTGATTTATGTGCTAGGTAAATAACTTTACTGAAAGTCATCAGGAGGGATATCCTCTCTTATCCGTCAACCTAATCCTAAAGACTATGGGCTGATCGCTATGCCAATTAAATGCACAGTAAATTTAAATTTCGGGTTTAAACTCTACATCGGCTGGGCAATGCTGCCTGGCGACGCCCAGGGGAAGGGCTTTCTTGTGGCGGGCCCTGCCCTCTGGAACGAGCTACCCCCCGCGCTCAGGAACATCATGGACCTCCGTCTCTTCCGCCAACATCTAAAGACACACTTCTTTCATTTAGCTGGCCTGGCCTAACTTCCGAGACTATTTTATTGACTGATTTTAAATTAAACTAAAGTTTTAACAAATGGGTTTTAAATTGATTTTAGCACAGGGTATTGTTTAATTTAATAAGATTTTATTGATTATTTATGACGTATTTATTCTTTTTGTATATGTTTATATTTGTGCTCTTAATTTCCTGTGTACCGCCCCGAGTCCCTTTTTGGTGAGAGTGGCGCGGTATAAAAGTCTAATAAAATAAAATAAAATAAATAAATAAATTAAATGGAATTCTAACCACACCTTGACACAAGGTTTCTACCACCTTATAATCTGATTATCAACAAAAATTCATCGGCTGCTTTGAATCTAGAGAGCTGTTATTCAAAAGGAAGGTTTAAACATGGCGTATGTTTGGAAGCATAAATAAATGATAAGTGATGCTTAGCTCATGTTTGTATAGTCTATGTAAACAAACAAAAAGTGAAAACTAACCAAATAAAAAGTAAACCAGCCCACTAGAGTTTGGCAGCCAATCAATTTAAACAAACAAATAATAATAAATTTCAGGAGTTTTGACTTATTTCTTTGTATACCTTTCATGGAATGATTGAATTTAGGCTGTTCTCATTTTAAAAGTAGAGTGGTACCTTGCTACTCATCATTAATTAATTCAGGGAGGTGCAACGAGTACCAAAAATGATCCGTACCAAACAATTTCCTCCCACAAAGAATAAGGTAGTAAGCAGCTGACAGTGACAAGTTGTAGCCTGCATGAAGCCTGCTAAACAAATGATGAGTACTGGGACAAAAAATTTGCCTCAAAATACGTTGAGGACCAAATTCAATGAGTTTCAAAGTAGTTGAGTATCAAGGCACCATTGTAATTAGTATTACTTTTCGAAGGTTAGAAAAGTTATGGCATTCAGTCTTTACAATATTTATGTCAGTGGTAGACCTGTAGATAAATGGTGGTGCAATAGTTAAATTGCAGCATTGCAGGCTAATTCTTCTGATTCCCAGCAGTTTGATCCTGATCGGCTCAAGGTTGACTCAGCCTTCCATCCTTGGTAAAATGAGGACCCAGATTGTTGGGAGCAATATGCTGATTTTGTAAGCTGCTTAGACAGAGCTGTAAAGCATTATGAAGTGGTATATAAGTCTTAAGTGCTATTGCTATTAGTATTAAATTGCTATTGAATATGAGAACCTTTATAACTGAAAAAAATAGTATGATTATGTTCAGTAAAGTATTCCAGTTGCCATACATACTCATTGCTTTAAACCAAAATTAGAATGGCAGGATTTCCTGAATGACTTAAGTACAGTAATGGCTAACATTTTTGGTGCCAAGTGCCCAAAACGCAAGCATGTGTGTGCAAATGAGCGTGCATGTGAAACCCTAAAAAGCAATGCGAGCACCCCCCTGCGCATGCACCCGGTTGCTCATGCACCCGCGCATGTGTCACCATGCATGCGCCCCACCCATTTTTTCCTTCCAAAATTACACGTGCACCGAACCGGCAGTAATGGCAGCAGCAACCCACCCCTGCTTCACAGGTTTTTCTCGAGCCTCCGGGAGAGCGAAAATGCCCCCCCCCCCAACCCCAGGCTCCAGAGGCCCTCTAGAGGCCAGAAACAGGCCCGTTTTCCGGAACTTCCAGGAGGCCCATTTTTCACCCTCCCAGAGCTTCTGCATGGGCCCTGCACTTACCTGGAATGATGGACTGGCCATATGGAGATTCCTGGGAAGGGTGGGACGGGGTGGGCGCAGCCAGCAGTCCTTCCAACTACTGGTTCAGCAAACCAGATGTAAAATTAGCATTCGGTTTGCCCAAACCAGTCTAAACCGGCTGAATCCCACCCCTGATAACGTTGAAAGAACATAAGGCTGTGGCAAACCCTTTCCGTGTTGTTGCTGTGAAAGCAACACTCAAAGTTGCCATGAGTTAAACTTTACTCAAGGGGAGACTTTATTTAGCTATTGCCATTTCAGTTACTGGTTCAGTTACTGGTTCAGTGGTGGTGTGGGTATTCTGCTGTGATTTCTGGCAATTAAATGGCAGTTTTCTGTTGTTGTGCATTATGTGAAAGCACACACCAGAGGCATGCATGCTTGCATACCGAGAGAAAATACAGACTCTTCATGCTAATAATTTAAAAAAATTAGTTATTCTGTCCAAAGGCCCTTTCCCAAAGCATTCTGCAGAGGCCATTTGGTTGCTTTCCTTTTCAGCAGTTCAATAGCAAAACAGCATCCAATGCATTTTTTTTTATCATTTACATTCAAAACTTTATTATCAACAATAACTGCTGACTCTTAACATTTCAGCTGGAATATAAATAACGATCCCACCACTATAGAGTTCTCTTTTTGCCTGGCTCCTGGAATACATTGTATACCCAATTGTGGATATTTTTCAAGAGAAACGCTTCACAATCGAAATAGCAATTCCATTAAAACTGCATCACCTTTGAGAAAAGGTTTTCGCTATAGCCTTCCTTCGGGGAATTCGAAATTGAATATTTCCTTGCCATCCTGGAGGCTCCGGCGCTTTGCAGAGTAGGGTTTCAACAGCATTGACTCTAGGGGATCGAGGCACTCTCAGCGGCTCTCCTTAAATTGAGAAAGATGTGGGAGGGGGGCGCCAATGGAGATTTTCTTAGAGCAGGGGCCTCCAACCGTGGCCACTTTAAGTCCTGTGAACTTCAACTCCCAGAATTCTGGGAATTGAAGTCCACAAGTCTTAAAAGTTGCCAAGATTGGAGGCCCTTGGTGTTATGTATTATATATAGATGCCAGTTCAAGTTCTCAGTCTGGTCCTCTGTTGGACCGGGAAAATATTCTCTCCTGATTGGTTGGGGGCTGATCAGCTTGCCTATAAAAGGCGCTGTGTCAGCCAGGGAGCACCAGTTGCCTCCCAGGCAGTATTGAATAAAGAGCTGTTAGAGGTCACTCGGGCCTCGCCTCCATTCTTCCCCCAGAACTTAACCCTGGCGACGCGGATGGGATCGAATGGAAACGGAGGCGGCAAAGAGCTGATCAGCCCACAACCAATCAGGAGAGAGTATTTTCCCACTCCATCAGAGGGCCAGAGTTCAACTGACAACTATGCACAATACATAACACTGCTCCCCACCAAGATGGAGCGTTATGTGATCAAAATAATGATTTAACATATGCAGTCTTTTAGGTAGGCAGGGTGGCGATGTGTCCATCCCGACCTACAAAGTTTTGTCTCAAGACCTTAGAGCAGGGATGGCAAACCTTTTTTGCCTCGGGTGCCAAAAGCATACACTTGCGCACTTGCATGCACTCGGGTGCCCACCGCTATAATTAAATCCTCCCATGCCATGCCCCCTATGCAGGCATAGGGCGGGACACCCCGCCCTGCTGCCCCACGCATGCACGCACAACTTTCTTGGAGCCTGGGGAGGGCGAAAACACCCACCTCCCAGAGGCCCTCTGGAGGCCGGAAATGGCCCATTTTCCAACTTCGGGTGGGCCTGGTAAGTCCATTTTTCACTCTCTGGAGGCTTCAAGAGGCTTTCCTAAAGCATCCAGAAGACAAAAAACTGCAGGGCCAAAAATCAGCTGGCCAGCATGTGCATGCATGCTGGAGCTGACAGGGCAACACCTTGCGTGCCCTCAAAAATGGCTCCGTGTGCCACAGGTTCGCCATCACGGCCTTAGAGGTTATTAACAGTAGAGTTAATAACCTTTTGCTATTCCCTATACGTCCGCAGGAGCTCACAAAATCCCTGCTCTCGAGGTATAGGCAGTCCCTGACTTAACAACTTTTTATTTAGTGACCATTAAAGCATCCACATGATCAAAATGCAGGCGCTTGGCCATTGGCTCATATTTATGATGGTTGCAGTGTCCCCAAGTCACGTGATGACCTTCGGACGGACGAGGTCAGTGGGCAAGCCAGATTCACTTAACTGTGTTATAGGTAGTCACTCTGCTATAACCTGTTCAAAGTTACAACAGCAGCACTGAGTACAATTACTTTGTGACCGTATGAGCCTCCATACGCAGAGGTTAGAATGCAGTAGTGCAGGCTACCTCTGCTGACTGCCAGTTGCCTTGCAATTTGGTAGTTGAGATCTCACTATGCTCAAGGTTGACTCAGCCTTCCATCCTTCCGAGGTGGGTCAAATGAGGACCCAGATTGTTGAGGGAACTGGAAGACCCGGTTTGCTTGTAGGGTTGTTTTTTGCCCTCTGAAGCCTTCAGGGGAGCCTTCAGAAGCCTTCAGAAGCCTTCAGTTAAACCTCCCACCCTGCGAGCAAGCCAGAAGTACGTTCCCAAACGTCCGGTTTGTCTGTAGGGCTGGTTTTTCGCGCTTCAGAGACTTCAAGGAAGCCTCCAGAGGGCAAAAACATGGCCTCAAAAGAAGGACGAAGGGCAATGCCTCGGGTGCCATCAGTTCACCATCACGGTCCTATTTTAAATAAGCAAAAATAAGAAATTTGGGAACTCTTGTGGGATTTGCCTGCAAATGGACTAAAAAGTGAAAGGGAACCTTATTTCAACTTCATTGTTGTGGTGCTTTTATTAAAAATATCTTTTAAAACATTTTAAAAATCTATTTTTAAGAGTTTCCTTCCTCCTTGTCGTTGTTCTGTTACGTTGTATTGTTTGTGTCTGGGGAACATTTTTTATCCACTCTTGCTAGAAAAAGATTGAAAAATAAGTGTACAAATGGAGAGCTTCTTTATTTGCTTCTCCAATCTGAGTTACTTTCATTAATTACAGTATATTGCTACCAGGACAGCAGTCTCTTCAGCAGTTGATTTTTCTGTCTGCCCAAACTAAATCAGGGAGGACAATTTCTTTCCTTCTTTCCTTACTTCCTGTGGTGGGATTCAAACTTTTTTACTACCTGTTATGTGGGCGTGGCTTGGTGGAAATGGCTTGGTAGGCGTGGCCGGGGAAGATACCATAAAATCTCCATCCTCACCCCACTCCAGGGAAAGGTTATTGCAAAATCCCCATTTCTTCCCGATCAGCTGGAACTCAAGAGGCAAAGAATAGATGGGGGCGGGGCCAGTCAGAGGTGGTTTTTACGGGTTCTCCAAACTACTCAAATTTCCGCTACCGGTTCTCTAGAACTGGTCAGAACCTGCTGAATACCATCTCTGCTTCCTTCCTTCCTTCCCTCCCTGTCTTGTTTTCGGATGGGGGAATATAATTTTAATTACTTTTTTTCCTGTTTTATTGGATAGTTTATTTAATTATACATTTTAAAGAAGAGAAAAACAAGAAGGAAATCGAATAATGAAAGTTATTTCAGTTAATTACGAATAATTAAATAAATTATAGAGTTTTCAGGGTATCTTAAGTTAGAAAATATTACAGTGGTACCTCGCTTCACGAACTTAATTCGTGAACTGACTCTGTTCGTGTTGCGAATTGGTCGTGAAGCGAGGCACAATTTCCCATAGGGTTCAATGTAAATCCGGTTAATCCGTTCTGACCTTGTTTTTTGGGTTCAATGTAAAGCAGCTGAGGGGCGATGGCGCAAGCCAGCATGACTTTTGCCCGCCTCTTTCTGGGCTCGGCGCTTCTGCTTGTCGGGACGCTTCCCAGAAGCGCGGAGCCCAGAAAGAGACGGGCGAAAGTCATGCTGGTAGCCGCTCGCGGGGTGTGTGTGGAAGCGAAGGCAGGGGGGAAGGAGCTGCCTTCCCGGCCGGGCTCCGCAGCTGAGGGGCGATGGAGCAGTTTGCGCGGTTTGCTCCATCGCCCCTCAGCTGCGGAGCCCGGCTGGGAAGGCAGCTCCTTCCCCCCTGCCTTCGCTTCCACACACACACCCGCCCCCTCACAACATTCGTTCGTAGATAAAATGTCCGCGGCTCCTGTACGTGAAGCGAGGCGGGGTTCGTGCAGCGGAGCACATTTTTTGGAAAATTTCTGGTCGTACAGCGAATTGGTCGTGAAGAGAGGTGTTCGTGAAGCGAGGTACCACTGTATTAGCAACATGGATTGAATATGTTCTCATATTTAATAAAGTAAATGTAAAGTGTGGAAACAAAACATACTTTAGACATTCCTTACAACTGGCAATGCAAGTACTATACTTAGTTGAAGCAGCATACATTAAATTGTGGAATCAAGCATAATAATTGGAAAATTAGTGCCCATTGGTCCAATGATTTGAATTTAATTTGAATCAGATCAATTCAGAGTTTTGGACTGAATTGGAAAAAGTTGTTTATGTATATTGTAGAGAAATTTCCAATTTATGCAGTTCGAGAAAAACCAATCTGATTATTCAAATTAATCCTACACCATACATTCAGACTTCCACAATGTTTGCATGAGGATGAGTAGTGGATCTAATAGAAATGGGATGACAGCTTTACATGTTATTTCCCTATTTAGTGGAATCACACCTGGGAGGTGATGCTATTGTTTTATTTGTATTCTGTCTTAAGATGATGAACATTGGGGAATCTACATTGTATAAGAGCTATTCTATAAAGTAAATTTGGCTGTAGAATAATAACTGGGCCAAAGTCTAAGATTACGATTTAGGCAAGAAAAACAAAATGCACAGGAACAGTATATGTGGTACCTTGCTCAATAGTAGTAGTTGTGAGAGGGATCTTGGAGTCCTAGTGGACAATTATTTAAATATGAGCCAGCCGTGTGCAGCAGCTGCCAAAAAAGCTAAAACACAGTTCTAGGCTACATAAACAGAGGGATAGAATCAAGATCAGGTGAATTGTTAATACCATTTTATAATGCCTTGGTAAGGCCACACTTGGAATATTGTAACCAGTTTTGGTCGCCACAATGTAAAAAAGATGTTGAGACTCTAGAAAAATCATTGGGGGACTGGAGGCTAAACTATATGAAGAATGGTTGCAGGAACTGGGTATGTCTAGCTTAATGAAAAGAAGGACTAGGGGAGACATGATAGCAGTGTTCCAATATCTCAAGGGTTGTCACAAAGAAGAGGGAGTCAAGCTACCGTATTTTTTGGAGTATAAGACGCACCTTTATTCCTCTAAAAAGAGGCTGAAAATCTGGGTGCGTCTTATACATCGAATACAGCATTTTATGCCTCCTGAAATCCCGCCCCTTCACCAAAATGGTCGTGCGCATACCCTTAGGGAGGCTTCCAGAGACCTGGGGGCTGGTGAGGGCAGAAATGAGCAAACAACAGGGCGTTTTTGACCCCCCCCCCAGCCCCCAGCAGCACTTTATATGCCTCCATAAGGCTATGCATGCAATTTCTTGACCAAAGAACAGGCCGTTTTTCCTCGTTTTGGGTCCCCCCAACCCTCCAGAAGCACTCTGCAAGCCCCCACAAGGCTATTCATGCCTTTTATTTAAAAACAAAACAGGCCCATTTTCACAAAAAATGGGCCGTTTGGGGGAGGTTTGCACGGTGCAAAAGGGTGTTTTTTTCCCTTTCGGAAAGCTGTTTGATTAGAGTGATTGATGAGAATTATGTTGATCAAGTACTGTGCCTGCAGAAACAAAGATTTGGTCCAAAGGTGGTCAGTGTTTTTCCTTCTCCAGCACATGGGTAAATACACCTGGAAACATCTACCTACCTACCTACTCTCTCTCTCCCTATGTACTGCATTTGTCTCTCTCTCTATTTCTCTCTTTATTTTTCTCTCTATCCCTCTACCTACCTACCTATCTACACACACTCTCTCCCTACCTATCTACTGTATTTCTCTCTCTATTTCTCTCTCTCTATCCCTCTACCTACCTATCCACACTCTCTCTCTCCCTACCTATCTACTGTATTTCCCTCTCTCTATTTCTCTCTCTCTATCCCTCTACCTACTTATCTATCTACACACACTCTCTCCCTACCTACCTACTGTATTTCGCTCTCTTTGTCTCCCTCTCTATCCCTCTATCTACCTACCTTCTTTTTTTAAAAAAAATTGCCTCTTCAAAACCTGGGTGCATTTTATACTCTGAAAAATATGGTAGTTTTTCCTTCTTTCCATTTTGGAAAGATTAATGGGCAATGGAACAAAATAGCCATTATTACTAATATGGAAAGGAAACTCCACGGTTTATTGAAAAAATAGTCACAGTGTAGATCTTGTTTCTCCTATTGTTCTTGATCTTTTTTATTTTTATTGATCTTATCTGTATTATATATTCATGTTTCTTCTAGAGCAGGAGTCTCCAACCTTGGCAACTTTAAGACTTGTGGACTTCAATTCCCAGAATTCTCCAGCCAGCAGAAATGAATTCCGGGAGTTGAAGTCCACAAGTCTTAAAGTTGCCAAGGTTGGAGACCCCCCTGCTCTAGAGCCAGTTTGGTGTAATGGCACCAGGCTAGAAAAAGAGACAGTGAGTTCAAGTCCTGCTTTAGCTATAAAGCCAGTTGAGTGATTAGGCCAGTCACTCTCTCTTAGCCCAACTCATTTTACAGGATTGTTGTTGCTGGGAAAATAGCATGAGGAAGGAGTATTGTGTGTGTTTGCTGCCTTGAACGATTTTTAAAAAAATAGTAAATGTGGGATATAAACAAAGATGAGCCACGGTGGCACAGTGGTTAGAGTACTGCAGCCTACTTCTGCTGCCTGCCGGCTGCCTGCAATTTAGCAGTTCAAATCTCACCAGGCTCAAGGTTGACTCAGTTGACTTCCCTCCTTCCCAGGTGGGTAAAATGAGGACTCAGATTGTCGAGGACAATAGGCTGACTCTGAAAACCACTTAGAGAGGGCTGTAAAGCACTGTGAAGTGCTATTGCTATTATAAAGATAGCATTAGGAATAACCTGAGAATAAATATATAACAATTAGCAATAACTGGTGATGAACTCACATAAATCATTGCTAGAGCCTGACTGGATTATAATCAGTAACACAAAAGAAAACACTGTTGCAACACATTTCACATATTGTTGTGGCCCAGCCAGCTCCGGATGAGCTGCTGATGGACTCTTCTAGAGAAGAGTCCTATGAGTCTGCCCTGGAGGAAGAGGGTGACCTTCAGGATGCAGAGAGTCTGGTTGGCCACCAGGAGGCACCTGGGTCATGGAGCAGTGGGGAGGATCCGGGCAGTTTGTCCCTGATGCTAAATTACGCAGGGCTGAGAAAAGGAGGCAACAGTTAAGTAAGAGGCAAGCTTGGAGGCCCTGAATTGGAACCAGCTGGTTGTTGAGTGGCCCCTCCCAAGAGAGCTTATAGGGAAGGCTTTGAGAGGGGCCATTTGCAGGCAACAACAGTTACAAATCCTTGTTGGAACTATCTGGTAGTTCGAGTCGTGTCTTCCAGTCTCTGAGTGTAAACGTGTCTACAGTATTTGTAACAAAATGCACAGGAACAGTATATGTGGTACCTTGCTCAATAGTAGTAGTTGTGAGAGGGATCTTGGAGTCCTAGTGGACAATTATTTAAATATGAGCCAGCCGTGTGCAGCAGCTGCCAAAAAAGCTAAAACACAGTTCTAGGCTACATAAACAGAGGGATAGAATCAAGATCAGGTGAATTGTTAATACCATTTTATAATGCCTTGGTAAGGCCACACTTGGAATATTGTAAACAGCCCCCAACAGCACTCTATAAGCCTCCATAAGGCTATGCATGCTATTTTTTGACCCAAAAATGGCCCGTTTTCATGAAAAAAACGGGCCATTTTTTCTCGTTTTGCCCCCCCCCCCGGGAGCACTTTGCAAGCCCCCCCTAAGGCTATTCATGCCTTTTATTTGAAAAAAAAACCAGGCCCATTTTCGCAAAAAACGGGCCGTTTGGGCGAGGTTTGCACAGTGCAAAAAAGGTGGTTTTTTTCCCTTTTGGAAAGCTGTTTAGTTAGAGTGATTGATGAGAATTACGTTGGTCAAGTACTGTGCCTGCAGAAACAAAGATTTGTTCCAAAGGTGGTCAGTGATTTCCTTCTCCAGTACATGGGTAAATACACCTGGAAACACCTACCTACCTACCTACCCTCTCTCTTTCTCCCTACCTATCTACTGTATTTCTCTCTCTCTCTCTCTCTCTCTATATATATATCTATTTTTCTCTCTCTATCCCTCTACCTACCTATCTACACACTCTCTCTCCTCCTACCTATCTACTGTATTTCTCTCTCTCTCTTTCTCTATCCTCTACCTACTTATCTATCTACACTCTCTCTCTCCCTACTTACATACCTACTGTATTTCTCTCTCTCTATCCCTTTATCTACCTACCTACCTAACTACACACTGTCTACCTACCTACCTACCTACTGTATTTCTCTCTCTCTCTCTCTCCCCCCCCCTACCTACCTACATAACTACTCTCTCTCTCTCCCTACCTACCTACAAAATTTGCCTCTTCAAAACCTGGGTGTGTCTTATATTCCGGTGCGTCTTATACTCCGAAAAATCTGGTATTCTCTAAAACACCTGAGGGTAGAACAAGAAGCAATGGATGGAAACTAATCAAGGAGAGAAGCAACTTAGAACTGAGGAGAAATTTCCTGATAGAACAATTAATCAGTGAAACAATTAATTGTGAATGCTCCAACTGGAAGTTTTTAAGAAGAGATTGGATAACCCTTTGTCTGAAATGGTATAGAGTTTCCTGCCTAAGCAAAGGATTGGACTAGAAGATTGCCAAGATCTCTTCCAACTCTGTTATTCTATTCTATTCTATTCTATTCTATTCTATTCTATTCTATTCTATTCTATTCTATTCTATTCTATTCTAGCTACACATACTTGGAAGTAGGCCATTGTATCCAGAATCTTGCCATCAACCTTGTAGAAAGCATAGTCAATCATTGTTTTTACAGTGCCAGTTCATTTGCAGAATTTTCGTGTGCTATATTTTCAGTACAGTCTGTTTCCTGTTGCCATCCAACTCAATTATGGGCACTTTATAGAATAAGTCTAATTAGATTTACTCTAGCCAAAAGGAAGTCTGACTAATGCAGAATCAGAAAGATTGTCTTCTGTTGTACTTAAAGATTTGCGCAGAGGTTTCACAGAAGCAAGTTAAAGGGAATGATGGGAGGCACAGTGAAGACTTCTATCCTCTTCTATTCAAAATATTTCTTTTCTTAATGCAGAAAGCTTCCCTTAGAGGCCATAATGAATGAGGCTGTATTATAAAGCTATAGTTCTAAAATAAGTCATTCCAAAAGAAGAGAGTTTTGTGTGAATGTGTTTGTGAATAACTTCGATACAAAATCCTTTCCTTTTTCTGCCATAAACATTTAGAGCAGGGGTCCCCAACCCCTGGGCCGCGGACCGGTGCCGGTCCGTGGCTGGGTAGGAGCTGGGCTGCAGGGCTGGAGAGGAGGAGGAGGGGGCAGCCCCCTGAGCAGAGCGCGCGGGAGAACGCAGGCGCGGCTGTTCGTGCCGTTGGAGTGCGGCTCTTCCTCCACCCTCGTCGACGGAGGGACTCCGGGGCGCCGCCGGAGCAACCCTCCCTACCGGCTGCCGATTCCCTCCCCCCCACGGAGCCTCCCCTGCTGGTATGCCGGCCCCTCGTTTTCTTCCAGGGGCTGCGGAGGCTCCGCGGGCGGGGGAGGGAACTGGCGGCCATAGGGAGGGTTGCTCCGGCGGTGCCCAGGAGTCCCTCGGTCGACGAGGGTGGAGGAAGAGCCCCCACCATCCTCCTGCATTCTCCCGCGCTCTCTGCCCAATGGGCTGCCCCCTCCTCCCTCCTCCTCCTCTCCAGCCCTGCGGCCCGGCTCCTACCCAGCCACGGAGCCTGAATGAGCGAACGAGCGATCAAGTGCGTCTGGCGGGCTGAGGAGGCTGGGGGACGACGACGACGACAGACACACATAGAGAGACAGAGAGGGAGAAAGAAAAAGAGAAAGAAAGAAAAAGAAAGTGGGAGAGAGAGAAAGACAGACAGAGAGAAAGAGAGACAGAAAGGAAAGAAAGAGGCAGAAAAAGATACAGAAAGAGAGAAAGAGAAAGAAAGAAAGAGAGAGAAAGAGAAAGAGGGAAAGAAAGAAAAAGAAGAAAGAGAAAGAAATAAAGAGAGAAAGAAAGAGAGAAAGAAAGAAATAGAGAGAGAAAGAGGGAAAGAGAGACAGAGACAAAGAAAGAGAAAGAAAGAGAAAGAAAGAAAGAAAGAAAGAAAGAACTTATGACCACAGTTGAGGCCAAAAGTTTGGTTGCTAACCAAGATCATTGTTAAGTGAGTTTCACATTTTCCAAGTTGGCCACGCCCACCCAGTCACATGACTGCTGAGCCACTCAGCAGGTCCGCAGAATTTTCTTTAAAATGAAACCGGTCCCTGGTGCAAAAAAGGTTGGGGACCCCTGATTTAGAGTATAGATTTGGGCAGATTTCACACCTGTACGATACATTGTTTGTTGACTATTTTCACTAGAAATATTTCAGTGGTATTGAGTTTGTTAAACATCAAGTTTACGATGTCTTATTTTCCTGATCATATATGCCCCGGAGTTTTCCAAGTGAAATAAAAAGGATGAGAAAGTGGTGGGTTTGTAGGCAAGTTTCCATCTTCATTTGTTTTGCTGTTTTCCCTCCTTTTCTTTAAATGTCGAGTGTTCCGGCTGGGTTGTTTTCTTCCTTTTCAACAACACCAACAACACTTCCTACATTTTCATGAATTGACATTATTTTAGTGTTTAGGTGCTCTTCAACTTGCAACCATTTGTTTAGTGACCATTTGAACTTAACAGTGGCACTGAAGAAAACGATTTATGGTGTTTTTCACCCTTAGGACCGCAGGGGTCTCCAACCTTTGCAACTTTAAGTCTGAAGGACTTCAGCTCCCAGACTTCTCCAGCCAGCAAAGCTGGCTGGAGAAGTCTGGGAGCTGAAGTCCTTCAGACGTAAAGTTGCAAAGGTTGGAGACCCCTGCGTTACAGCATCCCTGTGGTCATGTGATCAAAATTTGGATGCTCAGCAACTGGCATGTAGTATGACAGTTGCACTATCCCGAGGTTACGCAGTCACCTTTTGCAACCTTCTGGCAAACAAAGTCCATGGGGAAGCCAGATTCACTTAGCCGCTGTGCTACTAACTTAACAAGTTGCAAAGAGTTTTGCCCCTTGTAAAATGGGGCAAAACTCATTTAACAAGGGGCTTGCTTAGCAATGGAAACTCTGGGCTCAGTTGTAAGTCGAGGATTACCTGTATAGGTAATATACAGTAGAAAGGACACTGGGGGGGGGTCCCTAAGGAGATCTCTATATAAGTTTTAATTGCATAGAGTTTTCAGTTCAAATTGCCTAAATTAGCAACAGTAAAAACGTTTATTTCACTTTCTTCCCATAAATATTAAGTTTTAAAAATCTGGCCTCTGTGTACTGTTTCACCAAAAATAAGGCCCAACCAGAAAATAAACCCTAGCATGATTTCGCAATATAAGCCCTACCCCCAAAATAAACCCCAGTTAAGATCATTAGCCAGATGGATGCATTTAGTACTGTATTTCCCTGAAAATAAGCCCTGATGCATCTTTCGGAGCAAAAATTAATATAAGACTCGGTCTTATTTTGGGGGGGAAACGGGTAGTTGATACATGAAATAGACTGAGATGCAGATGGTGATTGTCTCTGCTCCCTGAACTTTCATTTTCATTTTCAGCAACACCCAATGGACCTTGTTCTGAAGGCAGCCATGGAAAATTACTTCTGTATTTGTATTACTTCTGCATTGCCAATAATATTACGTACTGTAGTCTTATCTGCATAATGACAAGGAATCAACTGGATTCAGTGAAATCCAGCAGAAAGATATGGAATGAACCGATAGTTATGATATGATGTAGTAGTGCGTGGGGTATCAAACTCGATTTCAATCAGGAACGCAGCAGGGTTGTGTTTGAACTCAGGGGGGTTGGGGCTGGGCTTGGCGTGGCCAGCTCGTCAGAGGCAGCTGTAGTGGCCAAGTCCTAAGGCAGGACTTCTTCGGACCCTCCCTCCCTCTCATTATAATCCCCTTCCTTCCTTTCTACCCCTATTTTCGCTAGCAGAGGCACTGGAGGCTAGTCCTTTGCCATTTCCAGGGTGGCCCTGCAGGCGAGATCTAATCACCCTGTGGGCCCGCAGGCCTTGAGTTTGATACCCCTGATGTAGACAATTATCTAGCAACAATATTGGCTTCAGTCAGAGGTGGTATTCAGCGGGTTCTGGAGAACTGGTAGCGGAAATTTTGAGTATAGTGGTACCTCGGTTCACAAACTTAATTCGTGAACTGACTGTTCGCGATCCGAATTGGTCGTGAAGCGAGGCACAATTTCCCATAGGGTTCAATGTAAATCCGGTTAATCCATTCTGACCTTGTTTTTTGGTCGTGATTCTTGAACTGACTCTGTTCGCGAACAGAATTGGTCGTGAACAGAGGCACAGTTTCCCATAGGGTTCAACGTAAATCCGGTTAATCCGTTCTGACCTTGTTTTTAAAATGTCCGCGGCTCCGGTTCGTGAAGCGAAACGGAGTTCGTGAACCCGAGCATTTTTACGAACTTTTCTGTTCGTGAAGCGAGGCGGAGTTCGTGAAGCGAGGCGGAGTTCGTGAAGCAGAGCATATTTTTACGAACTTTTCCGTTCGTGAACCGAAACGGTGTTCGTGAACCGGAGCACATTTTTTGGAAAATTTCTGTTCGTAAACCGAATTGGTCGTGAACAGAGGCGTTCGTGAACCGAGGTACCACTGTAGTTGAGAAAACTGGTAAATATCACCTCCATCTATTCTCCCCGCCCCATCTCTTCTCTGCCTCCCGAGTCCCAGCTGATTGACAGGGAATGGGGATTTTACAGTAACCTTCCCCTGCCATGCCCACCAAGCCACACCCACATAACAGGTAGTAAATTTTTTTGAATCCCATTACTGGCTGCCATTTTTTTTAGTGTGGTTGCTCCCTATCCCTTCATACTTTATGGTTAGGAGAAAGCTCAAACCAACTTGCTTTCTTGTTTTCTCAGGTGTGAAGCTGGGGATCAAAAGTCTCCCTGTACTGCCTTTCCTTTGAGCTCCAGATGAAGCGGAGATTCTACAAACAAGAAAACCTAAGGAGGGAGAGCAGCAGGAGGAGTTGGCATTTAACTGCAGAGCTTCAAGTCTTCCCATCCATCGGTGGCCCAGCGCCAACATTTTAAAGGTCCTGATCTCCTTTTCCTGCCTTTAGACACAAAGGTATGCCATGTTCGTCATGTGACTTGCGCCTAAATACTTCTTTGCTTTGCTGTTTGGCTCATTCGGCTTTGTTCCACAGAAGGGGCGTGGAACGATGGCCCTTTTGTGACTTGCGGACTTCAACTCCCAGAATTCCTCAGGCATGCCGGCTCAGGAATTCTGGGAATTGAAGTCCACAAGTCATAAAAGGGCCTTCATTCCATATTCCTCCTCTACAGGGAGGAAGCCGAATGAGGGTTGGGGCAGTGGTGCAATTCAGCCGGTTCTATCCAGTTTGGGCAAAATGGTAGCTGTTGTGGCAGGAGGCTCTGCCCACCCGCCTAGACATCACCACGTCCTGTTTTTGACGCTTTGCGCATGCATGGAAGATCCTGTGCATGCCTGGAGGTGGTGTTTGTGCGCTCACATTTGCAAACCGCTAGCGAAGGTAAGTTGATTTTACCCCTGGATTGAGGGCCCCATTACTTTTCAGTGGCCACAGCAAAGCTATTGAACAATTAATTTAATTTATTCAAATTTATACCCCGCACCTTCTCCTAAAAAAGGACCCAGGGCGGCCGATGTCTGATAACATCACTGAAAAGGGTAGCACTGGCCATATTTTGAGTTTTTTAAATGGGAAGTGAGAGATGAGAGGCCTTTTACATTCATTCTACAATAATCCTACAAGCAGCCCTCTTCCTTTTTCCATCCAATATTTTGGGGAATTATGGTGTATTCCGCCATTTTGCTGCCAAATTGAAGCATCTTCAATTGCTGGGAGGTTATTCTCGTCTGTTTTCACTTTTCTGTCAGCTCCTGCACACTTTGAGTGCTAATGTGAGCTTTCAACATAGCCTCTTCCATCAAATGTTTCATGCTTGGCAGTGCAAGAGATTCTATCCATCTCAGGAAATCCCACAAGAAGGGATGGGATGGAGCATCAACCCGTGAACCTCTTCGGCAAGCTTCTTTATGGGTCCAATACTACCCTGTTATCCTGAAAATAAGACCTCCCTGAATAATCAGCCCAATCGGGTTTTTGAGCGAATGCGCTAAAATAATCCCTTGCCCCAAAATAATCCCTCCCCGGGAATATTGCAACACAGCAGCAGCCATGAGGTGACCACACTCACCACCTCCTGCGCCTCAAAAATAATAAGACCTCCCCAAAAATAAGGCCAAGCGTTTATTTCAGGGGTCAAAAAAAATAAGACCATGTCTTATTTTCGGGGAAACACGGTATCGTATCCCAAAGAAGGGAAACTGGCAGAAAAAGATAGAGAAAAGTGTAGCTTGATAATAGAACATACATTTTGAATGAAGAAAGTCTTTAAATCAGTCTTTGGCATTTCCAGATAGAAATGGAGGGAAAAAGCAATTCTATCTACAGCCAGGACAGTTCAATTCAGATAAAATTGAGATAGGTGAATTGGTGACATTACTTAACACAAGTGCAGGTTAACCACAACTTAACAACTACAGTGGAGCCCAAAATTTCTGTTGTTAAGCAAGGCAGTTGTTAAGTGAGTTTTGCCTCAGTTTTGCCACACTAAGCAAATCATTGCGGTTGTTAACTGAATCTGGCTTTCCCCCATTTACTTTGCTTGTCGGAAGTTCATTGAGAAGGTTAACAAAAGGTGATCACCTGACCTTACATGACCTGAACAATGTACATGACCTGAACAATGCAACTGCCATAAATACATGCCAGTTGCCAAGGGCCCAAATTTTGACCACGTGACCATGAGGATACTGCCATGGTCGTAAATGTGAAAAACGGTCATAAGTGACTTTTTTCAGTGCGGTTATAACTGTGGTCACTAAACGAAAAAGTTGTAGGTTGACAACTACCTGTAGCCTTTCTATGTGGGTATCGCCTGAACTTTTTGTTTTCAAGAACTGAGACATGAATTATTTCCACCAGTAATTACAGCAGCAATAATTTGAATGCTGAGGACTCAGTTGTAGCTCCAGTGAGGGAAGGCAGGTTAGATTTAATGTGTATCAATGACTCCATTCATTCTCAAGCGAGGCAACAAATTAATATCTTTGGAGTTCTCGTAGCACAATGTAGAACAGGGGTATCAAACTTGATTTCATTGAGGGCTGCATCAGGCTTGTGCTCGACCTCAGGGGAGGCAGGGGGGGAGAAGGTAGCCGTGGCCAGCTTGACATCACTCGTGTTGGGGGCGCCTGTGGGGACCTGAGCACTCTGCCAGCGAAAACGGACTCCCGATCTCCGTTTTCTGCTGGGATGGCTGCTTGCAACCCTTAGCCAGTGAAAATGGAGTTCGGGAGGCCCACACGCGATTTTGAGAGCTCCGTTTTCGGCTGCGACGGCCTCTTGCGACTCTCTGCGAGCGGAAACAGAGTTTGGGAGGGCCTCCTGAGCTCTGTTTTCACTGACAGTGGCACCCCGGGCTGGTCGTTTGCTATTTCCAGGGCCAGATCTAGGCACCCCATGGTTGGATTCGTCCCACGGGCCTTGATTTGACACCCCTGATGTAGAACAGTCCTACACCCTTGTGATTAGGTGGTGGTATCTCACCTAATGGGTTTTACCCCACTTGAGTTTCCTTTTTTTTTATCAACCAAGGCGAGCTAGGTGGTTCTCTATTCTTCCAAAATCCCTTAACATTTCCAACTGACAATTCTGGGACTCGCTTTGTCCTATTTCGTGGTTGATCCTGCATTTGGAACTACGGTGGAAAACCTTGGCTGAAAAGAGATGTAATTATCCTTTGAGTTGGAATGCAGTTAGAAATGCTGATTGCAGTCGACATTGGAAAGCTCAAGCCTTGTTCTTTTGAAACCTTTCATTTCTTTTAACCATTTGAATCAGCAGCAGTTTTCCATCTTGGCAGATAACATATTAATGCCAGGAACTGGCTCTTCCTCTGCAACATCACCTTTTTTCCCCCTTCGCACAAGTGATTCTGCGCAGGAGAGTTGCACCCTGAAGAGTAGCTGCTTTCTGTATGAAGAATCTGTAATGCTGCAGGGGGTTGCTTGAGATTCCAAGAGTTTTCTGTGGGTTCTCAGGATTTGATAGACAGCTGATTTCATCCCCTCCCCCCACTCTTTTACATAAACAACCGGATGCAAAGGAAGGAAGTTGGGGGGGGGGGTGTTCAGCTGGCATTACTGCCGGTTCACTCACGCGCTTTGCGCACATGCACATGGGCAGTTCAATGGAAATTGTTCTGCGCATATGCAGAACTAAAAATAAAAGATGCCGACTGGGGAACTGGTTCAGGGGCGTGGTCAGCCTGGGTCGCTGCTGATTCTGCGACCCAGGCCAGCATACCACTATCGGTTCAGTTGAACCAGGCCGAACCAGTAGGAACCCACCTCTGAAGCAAGTGGTTTGTGTTCTGTATTTATTTTCACTTTTCTTGGATGCATTCTTTAGCAAACGTAGCATGGTTATTTGTGGCTAGAGATGCTAAACTTCAGCCTTTCTATCTCTTCATCCCCATTTTAAGATAGGTGCAGCCAAGGATCTTGCTTTGTTTCATTTTTGTTACTTATACTTGTAGCTTTAGTGTTTTTATCCTGGTTACGTAGCATTCGATAATGCTGGATTAATATACAGCATGTGTGTTGCACAATGCCTATTTCCTAATTTGAGGTTAAATACAGGCCGTCCTCAACTTACCACCACAATTGAAGCCAGAATTTATGTTGCTAAGCGAGACAGTTGTAAAAGTGAGTTTGGGGCACATTTTATGATCTTTCTAGCCAACGTTGTTAAGTGACTCACTCCAGTTGTTGAGAAAGTGACACGGTTGTTAAGTGAACCTGGCTTCCCCATTGACTTTGCTTGTCAGAAGGTCGCAAAAGGGGATGACACGATCCTGGGACACTACCACCGTCATAAATGTGAGTGGGTCGGCAAGCGTCTGAATTTTGATCATGTGGTCACGGGGATGCTGCAACGGTTGAAGGTTGAAAAATGGTCATAAGTCACTTTTTTCAGGGACGTTGTGACTTTGAATGGTCAACTAAGCGAACTGTTCTAAATCAAGGATTACCTGCAAGGGCTTATAGATCTTGGTGTAAATTTCCTCTATCAGTTTTTCCAGCTGTTGCTTTTCTCTGGATGGTAAATCTTTGATTTTCTGTCCTGGGATGGGAGGAATAAACTTCCCAAAGTGGACCATATTCTGTGGTTTACCTTCCTCTTTGAATCTATAGTACTTTTGTTTTTCCAGATCTTCTTCTTCTTCTTCTTCTTCTTCTTCTTCTTCTTCTTCTTCTTCTTCTTCTTCTTCTTCTTCTTCTTCTTCTTCTTCTTCTTCTTCTTCTTCTTCTTCTTCTTCTTCTTCTTCTTCTTCTTCTTCTTCTCCTTCTCCTTCTCCTTCTCCTTCTCCTTCTCCTTCTCCTTCTCCTTCTCCTTCTCCTTCTTCTTCCTCCTCCCCCTCCTCCGCCTCCTCCGCCTCCTCCGCCTCCTCCCCCTCTTCCTCCTCCTCTTCCCCCTCCCCCCGCTCTCCCTCTCCTTCTTCTTCTTCCTCCTCCCCTCCCCCTCTCCTTCTTCTTCCTCCTCCCCCTCTCCTTCTCCTTCTCCTTCTTCTTCCTCCTCCTCCTCTTTCCCCCCGCTCTCCCTCTCCCTCTCTCTCTCCTTCTTCTTCTTCTTCTTCCTCTTCCCCCTCCCCCCTCTCTCCTTCTTCTTCCTCCCCCTCCCCCCTCCCCTCCCCCCCTCCTTCTTCTTCTTCCTACTTCTCCTCCTCCTTCTTCTCCTCTTTCTTCTCCTCCTTCGTCTCCTCCTCCTCCTCCGCCCCAGTGATGGATTGGGGAGCCCTACCCAGTATGGATTTATGCAGTAATGATGGGTTGGTGAGAATCCAATACCTGCTATGAACCAACAGGCCCGGTGAGTGCCAGCTTGGCTCATCAGTATTGACTGAAGGCGGAGGCCATATTAGTCAGAAAGGCATCAGAAGAACAGCACACAGTGTGGTGGCAGCCACTTGCACAGCATGTGCACAGCGGTGTAGGAAACTACTGCATTATATAATTCCCAGGAAAATCATAACAATGGCAGCAAAACTTAATTTAAATGGCCCTGGGTATGGGCGCCCCTTAAATGGGGTTGGGGTGCTAAGAATCTCCTGAAGCATGATAAACCTACAACCAAACCTTCTGCAGTATATAAACCAGGGGTCCCCAAAATTTGACAACTTTAAGACTTGTGGACTTTAACTCTCAGAATTCTCCAGCCAGTTGGCTGGAGAATTCTGAGAGTTGACGTCCACAAGTCTTAAAGTCTCCAAGTTTGAAGACCTCTGGTATAAACTCTGCCTGATTCAGCTCAGGTATACAAGCCAATGCAGATAGTCTTTCTTAAAACCACCATCTTCAACAGCCAGAGCTCTCAATGTCCATCTTAATTGCTAGTCATTGCACACCTTTCTTTTTGTTTTGCATCTCACTCCGGCTGGCTGGACTGGGCTAAAAAAAAGCTGCCAGGACATAGCTTGCCTTAAAGACAGCCGAAAGCCCAGCCTGGCGGGTCCCTGGCGGGTCCCTCCCCCTCCAGATGTTTAGAGGGGCAATGTCCCAACTTGGAGCGCAGGTTTTGGGTGACGGTCCGAGACTTCCCACAGCCTTGAATCGTGTGATGGGAACGGAACACTGGAAAGCATAATCTCCCCATTAAAGTCCAATGTGCATTGAGCGCCTTTCTCTTTTGTGGGAATGCTGTTAGGATCTAACCATTCTTTAATCTCTTTTTCTCTTATTAGCCATCTAGTCCATAGCGTTGGTTCAAGTTTATGTGGATATATGAATGGCTGGCAGGGAACTATGGCTGTATGCTGGTTGTCACATTAGGTGTAGGACAGAAATACATTTTATTCATATTATAAGGCACACTTACTCAAGTTCACTTTTCCTAATTCATATGCAAGGTAAACCCACTAATATTTCCAGTTCTCTAAATCATTTTCTGCTACAAATGAGTATGTCAGGGAAAAGTGTGAAGAAAATGCATTAATTTTAGGGGGGAAAAACCCACGCTGCAGGGATGTATATTTTAGGCAAAATTTATATCAAATGCATACATTAGAAGATAAGTTCACGGTATGAGCATAAATAGTCGCGATGTGAGATGGGCGGCCCTATACATTTTTAAATAAATGCATTCTCATGCCATTTTTTTTGCTATAAATATTCTGCAGTTGGTATAGTCAACATAACATAGAAAAAAGGTGAAAGAAAGAGAAAGGTGAACAGAAGATTCTGTGCAATACTTCTGATCTGATTTGGAAGGTTTGGTTTAGAATGTACAACAGCGTGAACACAGCACCTGTCTATGGCTCATTAAAGCAGCTATGTCTTTTCATAATATTGCATGTCTGCCTGCGGCTGCTGCTGTATGCTTCTGAAGAGAGGTAAGTGCTTCAATGAACCAGAGACAGATGCACCATTCCTTCGTTTGCATTTTCCAAAGCCCTTCTTCTGAAAAAAATTGGAAACATTGCACCTGCACTTCATCTTGAAAGAGGAATAAGCAGATTTTTAAGAGAGTGATTTAGTGTCTTGGCCCTTCAGTGGAAACTCAAATTATTTCATTTTCTAATGGAGGGATGTTTCTTAACACAGTTCGTATATTATTAACGGAGTGTCCACTTTTCTGAACAATTGATTCTCCCTTGATAATTTTTGCAGAACGATGACTATGTAGATCTCAGTGAATCTTCTGGTTCCATTCCATATCATAATTTTAAAATCTTCCTTTTTGGGGAACAATATTCCATTTCTTTTATCTTAAAGATGATAGACATTCAACCATGTGGGAGAAAAAGCTCCTTTGCTGTTTTGATAATGATAGGCATATACATTGAATAAATAACAATAATAAAACAATAACCTATTAATTAAATTTTATCTTCCAACGTCACAACTACAGAATCATTTCATCCAGTTAAATAGCAGTCACAGTGTACTGTGTTTTATCCTTTTAGAACCTTTAAAGCATTAAATGCAAGATCTTCCATAAGCTGTGGGTATATATTATTAGCAAGTGTGAAAAGTCGTATGCTCACTGATAGTTATTCAGAAATCATTTGCAGGCAGTTATGTGCTGAACAAATTGTAAGGGCAGGCTGTTGTCTGCTAAAAATAGCTTTTACAGGATGCAACACACACACCCTTCCATCTCTGACAGGCTGTGGGGGCAAAGTAAGAGATATTTGTGCATTGCTTGTGAAAAGGTTCTTGCTTAACCATAGAGCTGTGAATAAATTGATGTGGGTCCTGTTTCTACATCAGCAGATGCTGGTGCTATTTAAAAGAATAGAATGCTTTATTTGGCCAAGTGCAGAGGTGACATTTAGCCAGTTCTGACAGGTTCTGGAGAACCGGTAGTGGGAATTTTGAGTAGTTTGGAGAACCAGCAAATAGGCTGGCCCCGCCCCTGCTGCCTCCCAGCTGATCTTCTTTTGTTGCCCTGAACAGGAGCTGGAAAGCAGGTTAGTGGGCGGAGAGGGAATGGGGATTTTGCAGTATCTTTCTCCTGCCACACCCACAAAGCCACGGCCACAGAACTGGTAGTTAAAATTTTGAATCTCACCACTGGCCAAGTGGGATTAGACAAAGAATTTATCTCTGGTGCAGAAGCTCTCAGTGTACGTGTAAAGAAACAGTATTACCAAGAAAAGGGGAAATAAAGAATATAACAAGAGGGATAAATAATAATACTACAATTACAGTACATGAGTTAATAGACATTAGGAGAGAATTAGGTGTTTAGCAGAGTGGTGGCACCAGGGGAAAAAAACTGCCCCCGTGTCTTCTTGTTTTGGCCTGCAATGCCCTGTAGAAAATCTCCATTCCCTCCCAAATACAGGGAAAGGTTACTGCAAAATCCCCATTTCCCCCCCGATCAGCTGGGACTCGGGAGGCAGAGAATAAATGGGGGCGGAGCCAATCAGGGGTGGTATTTGGCGGTTCTCTGAACTACTCAAAATTTCAGCTACCGGTTCTCCAGAACTGGTCAGAACCTGTTGAATACTACCTCTGCGTCAAAAGCTTCAGAGCTTGTGGAAGATCACTATGGAACTTCTGAAACTTCTTAAAGCAGCCATGTCTTTTCTTGAGGAGGAAGAATTGCACAGTGCTGAAATTCTGTACATCTCAAAATAATGTAGAAGGGTATTATAGATCAATTCAGTCTGCTATCCAGCATGTTGTTCCTTATCTTACAGTTAAAACAATTAATGTGGAACCGCTTGCCTCCAGAAGTTGTGAACACTGGAAGTCTTTAAGAAGATGTTGGATAGCCATTTGTCTGAAATGGCATAGGGCTCCTGCCTAGGCAGAGGGTTGGACTAGAAGACCTCCAAGGTCCCTTCCAACTCTGCTATTGTATTGTATTGTATCTGCTTTTACTCTAAGGTGAAAAATCTGTTTTGTACTGGACTGTCTACAGAGCATGGGAAAAAATAAATTAAAGCCAAGATGATGTCTACAATTAAATGCTCAAACTCCACCAATTTTTTTAATCGATTTTTTAAAAATCCTACAGGTACCTCTGATCTGATTACTTTCCTGAGGTTAAGCAGATTAAGTGGTACCTAGGTAAAAGGTAGTCTGGGAGGCAGGATATAAACTAAAATACCATAATTAATAATTGATAAAGCATATTAGAGGTTCCCCACACTGCATGTATCTGTGTGGAAGAAGTGAAAAACTCAATTGTAGCTTTCAAAATTGAGAAGAATTAAAGTTAGTTTAAAAAAATTCACATAGAATTGAGAGTACACTGTTTAACCTTGTCTAGATATCAGACTTCTGATGTGTAGGATGTGCCCTGGTTTATTGCCAGTTGCATATACTTTAACATCAACTGTGTGGATGACTGATTGAAAAGATAGCAATAATAATGATCATCATCCTGCAAAAAGGAAATAAAATAAATTCGATAGTAAAAGCATTTATTTGCTTCATTGCAGAGCTGTTGCAATATGTTTGTTCTGTGCTTTGTTTTTTTAAACATTGATTATGCTGCATCAATTTGTTGTTGACTCTTAGCAATCACAATTTTTCTGTTGTTCCACTTGAACGTACATTGTTAGGACTCCATGCAGGCGTTTCAGTAGGAAATGTTAAGTACGGGGCCCCATTATCTTTTCTCATCCATTCATTTATTTATCCACAGTCAGTGCACTTTCCCTTACACTGGGATTCTGATTAGGTTACTTGAGATATCCAGATTCACAGTTTCAAAGAAAATTGAGCAAAATAAGTTGCTTTTTTTCATAGAAGACAGTCAACACCATGGTGGATCTAAAGAAAATCAGACTTACGAAAGATCCTCAGATCCAAACCCTAGGAACTCCCAGGATTATAGCGAGACTTTCCATATTTTTTGGAGTATAAGACGCACCTGGGTCCTTCGTGTAGAAGGGCGGGATATAAATCGAATTAAAACTAAACTAAAACTAAACCTTTTCCCCTCAAAAAAGAGGCTGAAAATCTGGGTGCATCTTATACACTGAACACAGCATTTTTTGCCTCCCGAAACCTTCACAAAAATGGCTGTGCAGAGCCTTTAGGAGGCTTCCAGAGTGCTCCTGGGGGCTGGGAACAGCAGAAATGAGCGAAAAATGGGCCTTTTTTTGCTCGGTTTTGCCCCCCCCCCAAACCCCCAGAAGCACTCTATAAGCCTCCTAAAGGCTATGCATGCCCCCCCTTTTTTTGCCAAAAACGGGGCTGTTTTTGGGAGGTCTGCAGAGTGCAAAAACCTTTTTTTAAAATTTGCCTCTTCAAAATCTTGGTGCGTCTTATACTTTGAAAAATATACAATAATACAATACAATAGCAGAGTTGGAAGGGACCTTGTAGGTCTTCTAGTCCAACCCCCTGCGTGGGCAGGAACCTTATACCATTTCGTAAATTTTTTTTTTAAACCCAGAAGAAAATAATGATTACCAGATTGATGGATGTATGAATGGAATTTATAATGCGGTGGTGTTCTTGGAGTTCTCTGAGCTTGATTGTTTGCTTGCAGATGTTTCATTACCCAAGGACGTAACATCATCAGTGCTAGTGAGTGTGGGGTTTGCTCCCTATTTTATGTACAGTAGCTTTTCTGCTAGCGTCGTGGAGTTGTGCCATATTTATTAATGTGGTCGATCATGATTTACAATTCTGGGAGTGTGTGCATTAACAAAAATAAAAGTGTCAAAATCAAAGACAAAATATAACACCAATTTATGGAAACGCAATTACACACCTAGCCAAGGCTGGGCATACCAAGCACCCACTTTCATTGGCTCCATTATCTTCTGGCTCAATTGTATGGGTTAAAAATGAGGTCTTCATGACTTTGCAAAAAAGCTAATAGGGCTGGAGCACTTGGCACTTGTAGCCCAGAGAAACTATACACACCTGTTTGATGTAGTCATCAAGAGCCAAGTTCAACGGGAGAGCTTTTTTTTGTTAAGCTTTGCTGTTCCCGATTTTGGATTCGGCATTTCTCATGCTGCTCCTTTACTGTTTCTTCAAAGTCTTGCCCAATTTTGAAAAGTAACTTCTGACCAGAAGGCCAGATCAATAATAAAGTATCTCTTTTAAAGTCCCAGACTCTCTCGTTAGCATCTCCTTGCCTGAGATCCTGACAGGATTTTGAAATTCAGTTTGGCCAAACTGCTCTTAAATTGATACCTTCTTGACGTGAAGGATTTTCAATATTTCTGAAGGACATCAGGGTTCAGTAAATGAATGTAGACAGTACATAACCAGGTGGAATTAAGCCCTATCTTTTTTTTTTTTTTTAGAAAATACCGTATTTTTCAAAGTATAAGACGCACCAAGATTTTGAAAAGGGCAAATTTAAAAAAAAGTTTTTGCACTCTGCAGACCTCCCCAAAACAGCCTGTTTTTCTCAAAACGGTTTAGGAGCCTAGTAGAGCGCTCCTGGGGGCTGGAAAACCCATAAATGAGCAAAAAAAAAAAGGGCCCGTATTTTGCTCATTTTTGCCCTCCCCAGCCCCCAGGAGCACTCTGGAAGCCTCCTAAAGGTTATGCATGGCCATTTTGCAAAGGGGTGGGGTTTCAGGAGGCCAAAAATGCTGTATTCAGTGTATAAGATGCATCCAGATATTCACCCTCTTTTTTGAGGGAAAAAGGTACGTCTTATACTCCGAAAAATACGGTACCTTCTGATGTTTCTCCACCAGAGCACCAGAAGAATTTCATTATTATTTTAGTTGTATTTACAGTACAGGGTACCAAAGGGGGCTAACTGAAGTCAATTAACATGGAAAAGGTCTATGTGAGTCTTCCCTATATTCACAGACACTGTTTTCTTGAAAGAGTCTTAAATAAAGAATCTGTTACATCAACAGGAAGGTATTCACTACTGAGTCAGACAATTGGTCCAGCTATAATCATCACCCTGACAGGTTGCTGCAGTCCGTAATGACTCTTGGTGGCTTACAAAATAAAATGTGCAATATACGATGTACAGATAATCCTTGGCCTACGACCACAATTGAGCCCAACATTCCTGTAGCAAAGCAACACAGTTGTTAAGTGAGTTTTTCCCCATTTTAGGACCTTTCTTGCCACAGTTGTTAAGGGATTCACTGCAGTGGTTAATTTAGTAACACAGTTGCAAAATGAGTCCGGCTTCCCCATTAACTTGTTAAAAAGTCGCAAAAGGCAATCACATGACCTTGGGACACAGAAACTGTCATCTGTACATGCCAGTTAACAAGCATCTGATTTTTGATCATGTGACTGTGGGGATGCTGCAACAGTCCTAAGTGTGAAAAACAATCATAAATCCCGTTTTTCATTGCCATTGTAACTTTGAATGGTTACTAACCAAATGGTTGCATGTCGTGAACTATCTTTACAATAGAAATAATAGAATTTTTTTTAAAAAAATCTACCAACCAATTTAAAAGCATGGGCCAACATAACACAGTAAATATAGCAAAACTATAATGCAACCAAGGTGGAATTGTACCTTAAACAGAACTGTAGCAGAGTTTGGTGTTGAGTTTCTTCTGGAAAGCAGTCATGAGGGGAGGAAATGGAGGAGGAGGAGGAGGAGGAGGATCCAGGGGTTGGTTCCGGCTTTTGTTACTGCTGGTTTGCTCAGGTATGCGCTTCGGGTTACGCATGCATGCACGGAAGTAAAAAATTGCTTCTGCGCATGCACAGAAACGAAAACTAAGATGGTGCCACCTATGGTGCTGCCGATAGAACTGGTTCAGGTGCATGGCTGACCAAGTTACTACCTACTTGGCCGAACTGGGCCGAACCGGTAGGAGCCCACCTCTGAAGTAATCAGATGTCCACCTGGGACTGTGAAAGCCACAATTGAAAAGCAGGCCTGCCTAGCCTTTGTCTCTCTCATTTCCCTAGAGTAGGAAATGGATAGTAATTTCTCCTGATCATATGGTTCACTTTTTCAAAAGATAAGGTAAAGAGTAGACAATTTTTCAGTGGCCAGGTAAGAGATTAACTTTCTGAAGTTTCTGGAGACCACAGCCAGGTTTTTGAGTGCCACAGGTGGTCTTGGAATGTCACTTGCGGCAGATTTATCGTTTCAATGGTATTCCCACGTGATCCCACTTGTGATGCATTCATGGCCAGAGAATCGGATACTTAACCATTCAGGTCTCCGTGCCAATTGCTCCTACATGAAACAAATTAGCAGGCAAGGCCATCTCCAGGTTTGATGGAAGCTAAATTAAAAATCCTTCTGGTGGGTTTTTAACTATGACATGGATGCTTCTCCTGTAATTGGTGCCTGTCTGCTGAATCGGGGAACTGTCAATTCAATTTTCTACTATTCCTCAATGTTTTATCATTCCAAACCATCATGGTGCTGAGCATGCTGTCTTTTAATATCCCATGACGGTCTATGCTAAACTGGAAGTAGAAATTTAAACATGTGCATCTTGGATTGACTCCTGCCCAGAAGCTGTGGTAGTTCACAGGACACTTAGTAGGATCAGCACAAGAGCAACGGTTGTGACAAAGCGGTAACCCTGCTACTAAATAGATAACATTGAGATATATTAACATATTAATTCTACTTTAGAGGTAGACAACAACAGAAAGGTATGTTAAATATCAGATCAACTAAAATAAACATTCCATTGCCTAACCTTGTCTGAGATTGGCATCTATGCAGGATCAGGCCCACTTCTTATTGAATGAATGACTACTACCGTGTTTCTCTGAAATAAGACACCGTCTTATTTTCTTTTGATCCCTGAAATAAACGCTTGGCCTTATTTTCAGGGAGGTCTTATTATTTCTGAGGTACAGGAGGCCCCTTAACCTCGGCCTGCGGGCCAAGGATCAGCTGATCCAGAGAGGGCCGGAAGTTCTGTCTCTGTTTCTGGGACACTCTTGCCAGCCCTAGTGTCGCTGGGCCTATCAGCCTTTTTGTGGCTGCCACTAAAAGAAGGGGCGTGGCAGCAAGGGTTTGCAGGAGCGGTCTCTGCGTGGCTGTTCCGCATAGATGGCAGGTGTATGTGGGGCACATGGGGCATGTTTCTCCCTGCTCCTCCCCCCTGGAAATTGCAGGGACTGGCTGCACATGCGGTTAAATATTTTAAGGGAGGGCTTATTTTCAGGGGAGGCCTCTTTTTAGCGCATGCGCTCAAAAGTCTGATTGGGTTTATAATCTGGGGAGGTCTTATTTTCGGGGGAACAGGGTAGAGAAACCAAGTTTATGGGTTAGAATTGTCAAGTCAAAACATTTCCCCAAAGAAGGCATTCCTAAATCCAAAGACGGCTTGTTCTCTACTGTTGCTAAGAAAAGAGCATGGATACCGCCATTAACGTCACTTGAAATGTGTTTATTCATTTAATATTTGTGCAGTTAACATTATTATTCTCTTTTTATATGGAGGCAATCGAAAGATTCTTTGGGGCATCACACAAAAGACACTTGATTTCTTTCATGGAAATCTTTCTGTGGCAGTCCTCCTTTACTGTTGTCATTTGCGACAATGGATGAAAGCACCCTATAGTACAGGGGTCTCAAACTCAATTTCATTGAGGGCCACATCAAGGTTGTATGTGACCTTGGGGGGCCGGGTTGCACATGACTGGGGTGGGCATGGCCAGCTCAACATCACTTTTTTTAGTGGGCATCGGTGGTGGCCCAAGTGTTCTGCCAGCTGAAAACGGGCTCCTGAGCTCTGTTCTTGCAACCCTTTGAGAGCTTCTTGCAACCCTTTGCCATTGAAAATGTGTGGCCCTCCCGAGCTCCATTTTCACTGGCAAAGGCACTGCAAGCTGGTCCTTCTCGCTGGTGGCCCCACGGGCCAGATCTAAGCACCCCGTGGACCGGATCTATCCCTCAGGCTTTGAGTTTGACACCCCTGCTATAGTACATTGACTTGAATATTTTTAACTTCCTAGTTAAAGGGAGTTAAATATCCTGCCTAATATTTCTGCGTGGTTGCTCCCCATTTAATTAGGCATTTGAATAATCATTTGTAATTTAGGCACATTTTGTGAGGAACATGTCTTTCACTTTGATTGATTGGAGAGGCTTCTCATTGACTAGAGAAATTCTAAAGCTTCTCATTACATTTCATTCCATTTATCTGAAATCTCTCAAAACTGAACTGTTTGGCATGGACCCCTTGATTTAAAAAGCCAGCATAGTATGCTAGATAATATGAGATAATGCAACTCCTTCCTAGTTTTATTGAGCATAGATAAGTTGCAGCTGTGGATATGTAGCATAATATTCATTCATACACACCAGAATATTTCCAGTTCTGCATGCCATCTGTCTGATTTCCAGGCCTTTTGATGTGAGCTCGTATGGAGTAATTTAAGGAACTATGGGCTGCCACATAATATATCCACACACATTAATTTGATTCAGTAGGATTCAACCTTCCAGGATGTTTAAATGTGTGGTCCCGAATTCAATCTCTTAGTAACATTTGCACAGCTGAAACAATGGCAGATGAAATTCCCTATAAGGTGTAAATCAATGACTTCCAAACAGGGAGTATCAAACTCAAGGGGGGTGTCAAACTCAAGGCCCAGGGGCCAGATCCAGCCTGCGAGGTCCTTCGATGTGGCCCATAGGGCTACCCTGGAAACAGTGAAGGATCATCCCGCGGTGCCTCTGCCAGCGAAAATGGAGCTTGGGTAGCTGTGACAGCCTCCTGCAACCCCCTGCCAGCGAAAATGGAGCTTAGGATGCGGCCTTTCCGAGCTCTGTTTTCGCTGGCAGAGGATTGCAGGAGGTTGTTACAGCTACCCAAGCTCCGTTTTCTCTGGCCGAGCACTCGGGCCACCACAGGCGCTCCCCACACAAGTGAAGTTGAGCTGGCCACACCCACCCGGCCCCAATGTTAAACACAACCCTGATGCGGCCCTCAATGAAATTGAGTTTGAGACCCCTGATGTAGAGAGATGAGGTGCCAAGGTAGAGATTGCAAAAAATAAGAAATTATGGAGTGAGTTATTTTGCAAATATACTGAACAAAGCTCAGAGATGATCAGAGCATTGTAAGAACATAGTTTTAATATGAAATGAACATTTAAAATGAGACTGGAAAAAATATTCAATGCTGAATTAAAACCCAAGTGATTGCTAATATGTATTAAAATATAATTTCATTTGGATAAACTCTGACTGGTAGTTTTCTTATACACCAAACAAAATTCACTTTTTAGAAAGCGGATTTTCTCCAAGCTGCAGCTTGTTTCTTCTCTTCTCTTCTCTTCTCTTCTCTTCTCTTCTCTTCTCTTCTCTTCTCTTCTCTTCTCTTGCCATGCACAATTGATGTTAGAAACAAAATACTTCCGTTTTATTAAAGTTGGAGGTTAATCACACAATGTGTAGGAGAAAACACAGGAGAAGAGGCAGATATAGATTATCTAAGTCCATTTCTCAGCTTCTTTTTTCAGTTTAAGGTTTAATAGATGTATAAGTTGCTTTTCAGTGTAAAATCAACACAATGTAATTAAAAATACTAACACATTTAAAAGAACAGTCAGTCCGTAAATAAGATAGCCAGCATAGAAAGTTATTTAGATGTTGAACTGAAGAAACACACGTTTTTCTTTTGGTTACAAACACTCACTGGATGACTTTGGGCCTGTCAGTGTCTCTACTTCACAGGATTGTTATTGTATGGGAGAGGTGTCAAACTTGCGGCCTGTGGCCCAGATGCGTCTCACGCTGGTTACGTGAGGAGAAAATGTCACGATAAATCACATGATGACAACGCAAGTTTGACACCCCTGTTGTATGGAAAACTGTACATATGTCCATTCACACTTCTGAAGAAAAAGCATCACGAACAAACCACAAAATATAACAAATAAAAGGTAGATGAAAGAAGAATCTTTCATTTCAGTCAGCTTGTTCTTGTTAATGTACGTAGTATCACACAGATAGAGAGATAATGTTGGAAGGCACTCATAAAGCCGTGTAAAAGGTGGTCTTCAGGGTCCTCATGAATATATGACTAGAACCTCCCCTTCTCCAGCATGAGACTCAATACCATTTGAGACAAATGATTGTCCAATCTCTTCTTAATAACTCCAGTGTTGAAGCACCTACAACATCTGGAGGCAATTTGTTCCATATTTGAAGAGTGCTACCATAATTTTCCCAGTTGCAATGGATGGCTGTGAAAGTTGGACCATAAGAAAGGCTGAGCACCAAAGAATGGAGGCCTTTGAACTAAGGTGTTGGAGAAGACTCCCGCGAGTCCCTTGGACTGCAAGGCGATCAAACCGCTCAGTCCTAGAAGAGATCAACGCTGACTGCTCTTTAAAAGGGGAGATCCTAAAGATGAAACTCAAAGACTTTGGCCATCTAATGAGAAGGAAGGGCTCACTGGAGAAGAGATCTGCTGAGCACGATTGAGGGCAAAAGAAGAACGGGACGACAGAGAATAAGGTGGCTGGATGGAGTCACCGAAACAGCAGGCGTGAGCTTCAATGGACTCCAGAGGATGGTAGAGGACAGGAAGGCCTGGAGGAACGTTGTCCAGGGGGTTGTGATGGGACAGACACTATTTTGCAACTAACAACAACCATAATCTGCCTTTTTCTTCCCAAAGCTACAACATTCCCATTTCTTTTAGTTTAGTTCCTAGATCCCCCATCCTGTTACTTGATTTGAAAACTACTACTTGTGATGCAGCCAAAAGTCGGTCATGTTCAGTTTGCATTGCACTTCTGTTTCATGATTTCTTCCCCAAGTACTGTTGCCAGACATTGATTTCCCCCAGTGTGTTTAATGTATTTGATTTGTGACCACTAAATGCTTACCCTTGCATTTGTCTTTCTTATTCACTTTCCTTCTGCTCCTCTTCATCTGTGAACAGAAGCTATCTTTCCAGAGCTCAGCCTATAACAATATAGCTTTGCAACTCCATGCAATTGCAAGATTGCTTGCAGAATTTATCCTGTCTTCATCAAATTCATGTTTCGACGAGCATTTATTCAGTTCCAGGAAGATTTTTTCCCCTCGCATCTAAGGCAACGTTCGGGACATTTATCTACATTTTGCAAATAGAATTCCTCTAAAATAAGAAATATTTTAGGTATTCTAAAACAGGGGTCTCCAACCTTTGCAACTTTAAGTCTGAAGGACTTCAGCTCCCAGACCTCTCCAGCCAGCAAAGCTGGCTGGAGAAGTCTGGAAGCTGAAGTCCTTCAGACTTAAAGTTGCAAAGGTTGGAGACCCCTGTTCTAAAACAAGTGTAATTTTTAATCTTAAGAGTGCATATTTCCAATTGGTTCTAGATAGGTTGGTAGTATTTAAGATTGGCGAGATCTTCTGCATTGTGTAGAAGGCTGCTTCGTTAGTCAAAACTTTGGAACATCATTTCACTTTTCATCTACCATATTTTTCGGATATGTATAAGACGCACCAATGTTTTGAGGAGGCAAATTTTTTTTTAAAAAAGGTTTTGCTCTTTGCAAACCTCCCAAAAACAGGCCGTTTTTTGGCAAAAAAAGGGCATGGATAGGCTTTAGGAGGCTTGTAGAGTGCTCCTGGGGGCTGGGGGGGGGGGCAAAATTGAGCAAAAAAAGGGTCATTTTTCACTCATTTCTGCCCCCCCACAGCCCCCAGGAGCTCTCTGAAAGCCTCCTAAAGGCTCTGCACAGCCATTTTGGTGAAGGGGGCGGGGTTTCAGGAGGCCAAAAATGCTGTATTCAGTGTATAAGATACACCCAGATTTTCAGCCTCTTTTTTGAGGGAAAAAGGTGCGTCTTATACTCCAAAAAATACAGTATATATCTGTTCTCGGTGCGCTTCGGTTCATTGGCAACACAATTTCTCTGCATTTTCAGGATGTTCTGTGGAGTTTGGGGACACGGTTCCTAAAGAAAATTAGGTCTGGGCTGAATATTCTTTGCAGTTTATTTCACAGAACCGATGGAAGGCGATTTCTACAAATCTCTTCTCACATTTAATGCCGGCAGAGACACTTCACTAAATGGAATAAAGTATTACAGCTATTGGCATTAACGTTACCGAACAGATTCCTGGCTTTGTTTCTTACCTGATAATTCTGGCCTCCAAACATAATAGAGCAGGACTGAAATGAACTAAAAATATTCTAAAAATATGGGTACTAAAAAGAAGCATTTAATAGCTAATGCCAATCAACAAAAGAAAAAGGCAAATTAGTGAAGAAAACCATATAATGCCAAGAGTTCCTATATAAGGTGTTGATTGAACATCGTTTCAACCATCTTTATATGGTAATTTCTCTTAAGTAGAGAAAGAATATTTATGGATATAAGCGAGGGATATTTATGGACACAAGCTAGGGATTTGTAACAGTATTATCATTTCCTTGAGCAGAAAAAGCTTAAAAAGATGAACTAAAGTTATGCTGGATTAAACCTCTGTGAAGATCAGAAGAGCCCTTTACAAGTCCCTGCACAAATGCATGATTTGTATAAATCGTGTTAATAATTAATAATATTAGCAATAATTTTAAGAGCTTAAATGTTTTATTTATCTCAGTCATTCCCAAAACAATCCTATAGAATTGGATGCAGTTGTTATTGCTATTCCCTAATTACAGAATACAGTTGCAATCACATGAATATGGTTTACTAAGGCTCATTTCGTAAGAGATGTGGTTTGCTGTCGGGATCTTATTTTCACTACAGCAATTTGTATTTTCCTACTTTGTTACCATACTGAATTAAAAGTCAGCAGCCACCGTTTTACTAGAGTAATATATCGGTAGTTAAATGAATGAATTGTGATAGAGCGTTACAAGTTCAGATCTCAACTGTAAATTTATTAAGCGGGCAACAATTATGGTCGTAAGTTGAAGACTACCTGTATATCAGACGCAGTCCATCCTATCTAAGCAGCTTCTTCTTACACCCAAAAACCGTATCCTTATAAAATTATATATTGTTATACCAATACTGAGGGATAAAATAAGGTGGCAAGAAAAAGAGAAGACAAACAATATGCTTTTTCCTTTTATTTTTTCTGAAAGAAGAAAAAAAGGAGACATCAATGAGACAGACCTGAAAAATGTAAACCTTAATCACCCAGCTGATTACTGTTCTGTGAGTTGAAATTATAGAGCTATGGCAATTATTTTTTGAGAGAGCCATGAAATCTATGAGTGAAGCATAAGGAACAGATGGCTGTGCACTCTTTGCTTGAAATAATGCACCAAGGGACGACTCATCTCACACACAACCAAAAACTAAAGGTTATGTATAATACAGAGAGAGAGAGAGAGAGAGAGAGAGAGAGAGAGAGAACATAGTATATAGTACATATAGGTGTGAGTTCATTTGCCTTTTCTCCTTCTATATTGCCCTAAACCAGGGCTGTCAAACTCCCAGCCTACGGACCGGATGTGTCATGCGCTGGCCACGGCCACACCAGGTTTAGCAAAGGGAAAAAAGACACAATACATCACATGACACCAATGTGACAATGTGAATGTCAGCATTGCAAATGAAAGATCCATTGCAAGCAAAAAACTCCGAGGCAGGCAGATTCCTCAAAGAATAGCTTTATTGGAAATATCATAACTGGTGAAAACTGACTCTGAAGGATCCCTTGGTTTTCATCTAATTAAAAGTGAAAAATTTTCCCAGTCCCAAACAATCAGCCACACTGCCCAATCAAGGCAGTGTCTGCTGATCTGGTAACATCACTCCTCTTCCTTTTGACTACACAACCCCAGCTATCTCTAATCCCCCCTCCCTACCCCTTAGCTCCAGTGTGGCAACACTGAAGCTCCAAGATGGTTTCGGCCAGACCAACTTCAAGATTGACAATGAGTTTGACACCCTTACCCTAGATCTTGATAAAACACTGCATTTTAAGCCTTCTTAGATCTTCAAGAGAAGGTCATTACCATGTCTCATTAAGAACAGGTACAGGGACCTCTCTAGAATAATAGCTATGTAATGGCAAGTTCTAGAGAGGGTTACTCATCACACCAAATCATACCAATAGTTTATTTTCTTTCGGCTTATTGTGTTGGATAAGCTAAACTATTATAGCTTTAAAGCTGTAGTTTATTCCATAGTTTCATATGTAAATCTAGCTATTGTGGCTTGTTTAACAAATAATGGATGACACAATCCATGATTAGTACAGCATGTGAATTCAGTTTCTATCCATAGTTTGCTCAGTTATGCTTCACACATCTTTATATGGCTTATTTTGAGAGAGACGGACCAATGGAAATTTGACTAATTTGGTCGAGTAATCCAGGGGTCTCCAACCTTTGCAACTTTAAGTCTGAAGGACTTCAGACTTAAAGTTGCAAAGGTTGGAGACCCCTGGAGTAATCCATCTTAGTGAATTTGGTTTGTAGGATGGTTTATTTGTTTTCTGTCCTTCCCAGTGAGAAATGTCTTACCAGGCTAGCTATAATATTGTAGAAATCAAATTAGTAGAGGAATGTTATAAATAATGTAGTACCAGAGTGGAGTTAAAAATAAAATGTTAATAAAATTAAATGCTAATTTTTACAATGACAATAAAGATTGTTGTTGTTGTTGTTGTTATTATTGTTGTTGTTGTTGTTGTTGTTATTATTATTATTATTATTATTATTATTATTATTATTAAACAGCTTCTTTGAATAATCTTTGGTGACCATGTAAAGGTTGTAAGAAGATGGTTTTTAATGAAAAACAGCTACGGATTATCACTGAAACATATCTGTAGTGTTGGACCCAATCTACATTATTGCCAGTATCTTTTAAGTAGTATTTTCTTAGAGTTAGGGTTAGTTCTGTGTGTGAATGGTCTTTGGAATTTATTTATTTATTCAATTTATATCCCGCCCTTCTCCGAATGGACCCAGGGCGGAATAATATAATGTTGCTAGGACTTTCAAGTTTCAAACCAGGACATTAGATGTAGACCAAAAAAGGAAAGGAAAGGAAAGAAAAGAAAAAAAGAAAAAAGCCAGTGTGATGTAATAGGTAAAGATCTATATCAGGGGTAGTCAACCTTTTTATACCTACCACCCACTTTTGTATCTCTGTTAGTAGTAAAATTTTCTAACTGCCCACAGGTTCCATAGTAATGATGATTTATAAAGTAGGGAAGTCAATTAAATTAAAAAAAGGAAAGTGCTTTAGTATCGGACAAAACCCCTACCACCCACCATGAAAGCTGGAACGCCCACTAATGGGCGGTAGGGACCAGGTTGACTACCACTGATCTATACTAAAAATTGGGATACTATGAGTTTTAGTCCTCTCTTAAGCCTGAAAGCAGCTGGGTGACTTTACACCAATTATTCTCTTTCAACCCAAGTGACCTCACAGGATTGTCATCAGTGGTAAGATTCAATTTTTTTAACTACCAGTTCTGTGGGTGTGGCTTGGTGGGCGTGGCAGGGGAAGGATACTGTAAAATCTCCATTCCCTCCCCACTCCAGGGGAAGGATACTGCATCCCCATTTTCTCCCGATCAGCTGGGACTCAGGAGGCAGAGAATAGATGGGGCAGGGCCAGTCAGAGGTGGTATTTACCAGTTCTCCAAGCTACTCAAAATTTCTTCTACTGGTTCTCCAGAACTGGTCGGAACCTGCTGAATACCACCTCTGGTTGTCATGGAGAAAAGAGGAAGAGGAGCATTATGTCTAGCACCTTGAGTGGTACAAATAAAGGTGGGATATAACTTTAATAAAGGAAGGGAGACACCATGGGATCGATGCGAAATTATTGTGCTAAGAATAAGCTGTATATACTATATATGGCAGCTGAAGTTGTTTTGTTTCAATAAATTCCTGATTAGCAGAAGCAATCCAAAACTGAACAAATGCTAAGTCGGTCCATAAACCATCTGTTTTTCCATGCTGGTGACGTCTTGCCCATTATAGTGAGATATCCTCAACTAGGGTATCAGGTGGATGCAGGCGCTGAACTAAAAGATTTCAGTAACTGGTTTAAAAGTTTCCTCAGGATTGAAATGAGATCTTTCTAGCTATCTATTTGCATTGTTCAGTGAATAATTGCACAGGATGCCTCCGTTGCTAGCAATAACTGAGAAATAAACATACTGAAGGGATTTGACAGGGTTTGACAGGTTTAGTCTAAAAGAAGGCAATGGAAGCTCAAGTGAAAATGGACGTAGGATGGATGTGTTATGAACAATAACACATCTTTGAGGAAACATGTGAGTAGTGAAGTCACATCTCGGACCATAATGACCTCACCAAGATTTGATGCCAAGATAGTGTGAGGATACTTACAGCATCTGAATTCCACTTGTTCCTTTTTATTGCAAGATGTGGGCAGGTGCTGTTGTCCTTAGCAACCACTATATGGAATAGATTGCCTAATTTGGCTGGCTGTTGGAATGATGGAATGGTAATTAAGATCTTAGTTAAGCAGCCCTCTATTTTTAATCCTGCTACTTACCTGTTCTATGGTTTGTATCTCGATAAATAAATATTGGTATTTCTGTCCAGAAATATAAAACACTTGTTTAAATCTTCTGTAGGCCTTAGATCTACCTAGTTATAATCTTTGCTAGAATTGTATTACATAATATGCTGTATATTCTGAGACCATTGCAGCTTCAGAATATTTGGGAATGTATATTTTGTTGTTTCTTGACCCTGCAGGGAAAAGAAGCAGTAAACCCAGAAATAGTTGTGTGTATATCACTATTAAAAAAAATCATGTAAATGATGATACAAAATTTTGATTAGGATTCACTCAGAGTTTGTTATATGATGGGTGGCTATATAAAAGTTTTAAATAAAATAAATAAATATCTCTTTTTTTCTTATCAATTGAAGTATCACATTTCAGATATATGGATGAGCATGTAGAATTTATGAGCAATGTTCTGCTTCAGGCATGATGTTTTAGCAATGTTTTAGCAATGCACAGGTTTTGGAGGGCAGAGTGTGTATATCTACCTGCATAATGTTGTGAAAATATTATACAGGTCAAATTCATCCACAGGGGCGAACATCTTGCCCCTGTGGATGGGGCGCGCAATTTGGGAGTCCTCCTGGATACCCGGCTGTCTATGGAAGAGCAAGTGACAGCCGTGGCCAGGAGGGCGTTTTACCAGGTTCGCCTGGTTCGCCAATTGCGCCCCCTATTGGATCGGGACGCCCTTCGCACAGTCACTCATGCCCTCGTGACATCCCGACTGGACTACTGCAACTCCCTCTACATGGGGCTCCCCTTGAGGTGCACCCGGAGGCTTCAGTTAGTTCAGAATGCAGCCGCGCGAGCAATTATGGGAACCACTAGGTTTACCCATGTAACACCGCTCTTGCGCGAGTTGCACTGGCTGCCTGTCGTCTTCCGGGTGCGCTTCAAGGTGCTGGTTATCATCTTTAAAGCGCTCCATGGCTCGGGACCTAGCTACCTGCGGGATCGGATCCTGCCTCACACATCCTCACGGCCGATTCGCTCCCACAGAGAGGGACTTCTCCGGGTGCCGTCCACTAGACTTTGTCAGCGGGCGACGCCCAGGGGAAGGGCTCTCTCTGTGGCGGGCCCGGCCCTCTGGAACGACCTTCCCCCCGATATTAGAACGACCACGGACCTCCGCTCCTTCCGCTTGAAACTAAAGACACATCTTTTCCGCCTGGCCGGCCTAGGGTAGTCTCTCTCTCTATGGGTTTTTTAATTGTTTATTTATATTGAGTGGGGATTTTTAGTTAATGGGATTTTAGCACAGGTGTTTGTTTAATCTGTTTTAAATTGTATGTATTTTTGTATATTTATGGTTTTTATTCTCCCTGTGCACCGCCCCGAGTCCCTGTGGGGAGAGGGAGCGGTTAATAAATTCAGTTTTATTATTATTATTATTATTATTATTATTATTATTATTATTATTATTATTATTATTATTATTATTATTATTATTATTATTATTATTATTATTATCTGGATATGCATTGGGAAGGATATCCTGGCCTTTCCCAATGTGAAAAATTGTATGTTTTCATTTTGGTTATCCAACAAAAAGTTATTCATCGTGCACAGTGGTAAATGTTGCTGACTGACTAATTATGTAGATCGTAAAGAAGAAATGGGCATCAGAAACCAGAATAAATGCAATCAGCAAATTCAACAATGCTTATCTAGAAGAATTCCAGAATGGGATCACCCACCGTAGCCAATTAGCTGCAGCTACCTCAGTGGCCCTGTTTCCACAGCCAACTCACTGCAGTCAAGCTACCAAAGCCAACTGGCTGTGAGACAATTTACCAGGCCAATTTGCCACAAGACAACTCACCGCAGGGCAATTTAACAATTCAATTATTTAAATAAATAAACAACTATTTAAATTTTCTCATTCATATTTCATTTTGTCCCTCCTTTTGCATCCGTTTTTCAATGATTCTATTTCACCCTTTCTCTGATATTTGTGTAACTCTTGTCTCGCGGCAAGTTGGACCTGATGAATTGGCCCGTGGCGAGTTGGCTGAGGCAAATTGACCAGAGCGAGTTGGCTGTGGCGAGTTGGCCATGACAAATTGTCATAGACCCAAAGAATTCTCTTCCCTGTCAGCTTGTGTTGAGTACAAGCAACAGAAGGGGTCAAGCCATTACAACACCACGCACAATCTGTTATGTTGGTTGAGCAACTTTTATAGCCATTTATTTTCTCTCATTCATCCCCCATCTACAAGGGGTACTTTGATTGCTTTGGGGAAAATAAGTTAGGAACCTAGATGCAGAGTTTGGGCGTCACTAAGGGAAAGTTCTGTATTAGAAGGATTAGCGGCATTGTTAAGTGTCTAGCAGGGATTAGGCACCTAGTTAAAGTAAAAGCAGGAAATAATTATCTAAGGAAGTGTGTTACTATTAGACTCACAGAAAACATAAAAACAGTGAAGAGTGGGGAAAACAAGGAAGATGCTAGCTTGACTAAGCAAGCCTTAAATCAGCTAATTAAAAGCGCAGTTCATTCACAGATTATATTAATAATCAGTAACTGCAAATGTGCATAATCCTTAGAATTTAAAAAACTGGGATTTCACCTCCCAGTTCTGAATCAGTCCACCCTGAAATAATGTCAACACGGCAACTCACAAATACTTCTCTTTCACACAACCTTTACTACATAGGGAAGATAGTAAGCAGGTATAAAAATACTTCCCAGATTCAACCATTCCATTTTAAGGATGCAGAGGTATTGTCTATAGGAGAGGAACGCGGTGGCTCAGTGGCTAAGATGCTGAGCTTGTTGATCGGAAAGGTCAGCAGTTCGGCAGTTCGAATCCCTAGCGCCGCATAACGGAGTGAGCTCCCGTTACTTGGCCCAGTTTAGGATTTAGGATTTATTTTTTCTGCCAACCTAGCAGTTCGAAAGCACGTAAAAATGCAAGTAGAAAAATAGGAGCCACCTTTGGTGGGAAGATAACAGCGTTCCGTGTGTCTTTGGCCACATGACCACGGAGATGTCTTTGGAGATGAGCACCGTCCCCTAGAGTCGAGAACAACTAGCACTTATGTGCGAGGGGAACCTTTACCTTTTACCTTACTATCTCTAGGATGGATCCATTTTTTTGAGTTAAATTAGAGGGAGAACTGCAGTTGCATTAATGCTCTGCTATGAATCCTCAGGTGAGGAATCGTTTTAGGCTTCCTTTGATCCCTCTGTTGATTTAACTGTCAGACTAAGCAAAGGTCTTCAGATTCCACAAACTTTGTGTGTGTGGGGGTTGTGTTTATTCAATCAGGTGGTACATGTTGTGTCATAATATTGTCATTATTTCCTTGGCTTAATCAACATAAAAGAGGTTACTTCAAGGAATACCATGGACATCTCTTCTGTGATTAAGGCTTTATCTTATTTTGAGCCACTGTAGTGATGAACATTACAGCCCCATATAATAAGGAAACTCAAAGTATCTAATAGAAGGCTGAAATACTCCATCCATTCACCACTACAATGACAACCATCTTTAAATCGCTCCATGGCTCGGGGCCTAGCTATATACGAGACCGCCTCCTGCCCCATACATCCCTTCGTCCGGTCCGCTCCCACAGAGCGGGCCTACTCCGGGTGCCGTCGGCTGGGCAATGCCGGCTGGCGACACCCAGGGCAAGAGCCTTCTCTGTGGCGGGCCCGGCCCTCTGGAACGACCTACCCCCCGACCTTCGCACTACCTCGGACCTCCGCCTCTTCCGCCAACGTCTTAAGACGTACTTATTCCAACAAGCCGGCCTAGGATAGCCCCCCGCATCTGACTTTTAAATATAAATTATAATTTGGTCACGGTTTTAATAATGGGTTTTAGCACGGGTGAATTAATTTAATATATTTTTAATTGATTGATGTATATTGTATTTATGGTTTTATATAATGCCTGTGCGCCGCCCTGGGTCCTAACAAGGAGAAGGGCGGGGTATAAATTTAATAAAATAAAAAAATAAATAAATAAAATAAAACAACAGGGCAGTTCAGGATCTATTAACAGAATCCTCCGATAACTATGTCACACAAGCAATGAAATCCCTACAATAGCCAAGCTAATGCTCATCATACAAAGCAAACATTTTAACAGAATACCAAGGAAGCGTAATAACAAGGCCAAGGAAGGCAAAACAGGAGGTATCTACAAAATAAGACACCATGATAGCAATTTAAAAAAAAAACATAAATCACTGTATCAGGGAAACATATAGAAAAACAAGTTGATTGTAACTGCAAATGCTTGTGAAAACACATTGCAATGTTATAATCTCTACAGTATGAGCCATGGTGGCGCAGTGGTTAGTCATTGGTGGGATTCAAAAATTTTTACTACCGGTTCTGTGGGTTGGTGGGCATGGCATGGCATGGCTTGGTGGGCGTGACAGGGAAATGATACTGTAAAATCTTCATTCCTACACCACTCCAGGGAAAGGTTACTGCAAAAATCCCCATTTCCTCCCGATCAGCTGGGACTCGGGAGGCAGAGATTAGATGGGGGCATGGCCAGTCAGAAGTGGTATTTACCGGTTCTCCGAACTACTCAAAATGTCCGCTACTGGTTCTCCAGAACTGGTCAGAACCTGATGAATACCACTTCAGCTTAGGGTGCCGTGTTGCAGACTACTTCTGCTGCCTGCTGGCTGCCTGCAATTTGGCAGTTCAAATCTCACCAGGCTCAAGACTGACTCAGCTTTCCATCCTTTCAAGGTGGGTAAAATTGAGGACCCAGATTGTTAGGGGCAAGAGGCTGATTCTGTAAACCGCTTACAGAAGGCTGTAAAGCAATATTGCTGTTGCTACAAAGAAACATCAAGTGAGAAATGTAGCTATTTTAGAACAAGCTAGGTTGAAAAATGTAGAGAAATTTTTAGAATTGTAGAAGGCAAAACCAACAACCAAGCAAAACCTATAGATTTAAACTATCTATGGACTTATTGAAAGACGTAACCAAAGTCATCAACTGAATATGCAACAACATTCTTCTCCTTATCAGACAGCATTAAGTCAACAGCTTGATAAATTTCAGCCATCTTCTTATCAACCTAATAAGCCAAAACAAACTACATTGCTACAGACACAGGAAAATAGCAACATCTTCCCATCACACAGCTATCACCATTTCAGGTCACCCAAAAAGCAACCAGCACATAAAAAGGCGTAATTACCATTTTATCAGTGAAAGAAATAATCTCCTAACAACAAGGTATCAATCACCTGTAAGAGGCAGAATAATATATAATCTCTACTAACTAATAAAGTTCACTTCTCAAACTCCTGCAATGATTGATCTATCTAGGAGGTAATGAAACATCTGCAACCCCCAGATCAAACTTGAAGAAGTTCACAATAATATAATATGACAATCTGAGTTACACATATTTGTGAACCATCATAATATATATATTATATACATACATACATACATACATACATACATACATACATACATATATACATACATACATGGCTGTGTGTGTGTGTATGTTCCAGCATACCTCAAGCAATTTCAACCAAACTTGGTACACAGATGACTTACTCTCTGGAAAAAAAATACTATGGGGGTAAGACACCCCTAACACCCCTCGGGGTGTGTGTGATGTTAAGATACAGCCTGTTGTGCCTTTAAATGGCTTTTACTGTACTGCAGTAAAATGACTTCTTTTGCACTGCTGTAAAATGGCTTCTACTGTACAGTGCAGTAGAATTGCCATGGCTTCACAACACTCCACAAGGCGGCTCCCTCTTGAGAGAGGGGGGAAAATCAAATATTAAAAATTATGTTTGGTCTGGACATTTTCCCCCTATAAATAAATACCTGGCAAACACTAGGTTATCTACTAGTAGTAAATATTATAGAGAAGAAACCAATTCTTCTATTTGTTATTTTTTAAATTTGTCCTTTGTATGATGGAAACTATTAATATACATTTTGGCAAAAGTTTCATTGACGTACATTTTTAGGATGACTCCCTCACCCGAGACATAATTGCAAAGCTTTCTTAGGATTCTCAGAGAGGATCATGTCATGCAATGGGGGTGTTAGATTGTTCATGAAATGAAATATAAGCAAGTGGTGGGTTTTAAAAATATGTAACCCTTGACAGGCATTATTTGCCTGCATATTGCAGATTATGCATATATTACATTATCTGCTGCTAGTCTTCGAAGAATACTATAGTGTGACCGCAGCTATATGCCTCTTGGTATATGGCAACATTTTATGAGAAGTCAGCTAAGGGCAGTTGGAGTTCGATGTCCCAGTCACCTTTCTGTAGAAAAATCTGAGATTGCAATAATGTAAGCAAAAAGTTATACAATAAAGGAAAATTGTACTGTATAAGACAAGATAATAAAATAAAATAAAGTACTTCCAGTTTCCCAGAGCCAATCGCAGGCTTTTATAGTTCTGCATTTTGCAAAGTTGGTTCAGTTCCATGCATCTAAGAGGGCTTTCAAGACCAAATGTCCAGAGCTCCATACTCCATACCTTCTCAGCTTTTCCACTACTCTCAGGAAAAAGGCAGCACACTGAGTCTCAAATCAGGGAGAACTATACAGAAATGTATTCATTTTATTTTATATTATATATTCATTAAACATGAAACTCAGTCAACTGAACATTCAGAAATTTATCATAAATACCATTGACAGCTGGTAATGGTTGATCCGAGTTGTTGCCAGCATCCTAGGTATCAACCAAGTACCTTCTTAAAATGTATGATGTTCCGAGTAGCGCAGATCTTTTTGCAGTTCCGCTGGTATTGTTTCAGGAAGCTGCAATTTCTTGATGTATTTTATAAAATTCTTGGACATGGTACCAAGTGCCCCGATGACAATGGGTATCACTGTTACATGTTTCATCCATAATCGGGTAGTTTCGATGGCCGTAGTTTTGATGGCCTCTTCCTCCTCCTCGTCCTCGTCCTCCTCCTTGTCCTCCTCCTCTTCCTCGTCCTCCTCGTCCTCTTCCTCGTCCTCCTCGTCCTCCTCCTCCGCCTCCTCCTCCTCCTCCTCCTCCTCCTCCTCCTCCTCCACAACAAAATAGTGCTTCTTCCTCAAGAATACATCTGGCTGTTTAAGGGAAGCTTATCCATAAGGTCACTAAGTCTAGGATGAATGCAAAATTATTAGATATTGATAAATCTATAATGATTTGCACACCTATTCCATGGCCCTTGGTTATGCTGTAGTGGTCGTGGGATGCTCTTCTACTGTATACGCAGTATCAAAGAGATAGGATACCATTATATTCTCTGACAAATCAGATATCAAAAGTGGCCCAAAGGTGCTTTTTTAAAAGGCACCTGGACTTTCTGATTTTTCTTTGAAGACATTGCACTTCTCATCCATGAAGCGAAATGGGTTTTCCTTCTCAATTGAGTAGACGTACCAAGAAGTATAAGAACAACAGCTTTCCATTGAAGGGGGAAAAAGATTCAGAAATAACCAGAGACATGTTCTAGCTGGTTTCACCTGTGCAGGAACAGGTATTTGTGTAACACTAATAACTCTTAATATCTCAGCCGAGAGCAAGATTCATTGCAATGCAACAAGGACAGATCACAACATTAAGAGTTTCAATCACCTTCATGGCACAATAGAAGGAGATCACCTGGCTAGTTGATGTCTCCAGGCAGCATGGAGAATTAATGTACTACTTCTATGAGTATGTTGTGTGTTTAATTGCTCTTTTTTTTACAGATTGCCTATTTATGATCTAAAAAGCATTTGAGAAAGTCTTTGATTCTGATTGGTTCTGAAATTTGTAGATGGAAATGATTGAACATCCTAATTCACTCAAGCCTTTTTCAGGCCACCTGGTTCTTGGTTCCCTCCTACTTCAGTAGTATCTTCTACAACAGGGGTGTCAAACTCGATTTTATTGAGGGCTACATCAGGGCTATGTTTGACCTCGGAGGGATGGGGGGGATGGGCGTGATCATGGGCATGGCCAGGCATGGGTGTGGCATGGGACTCGTATCGGGGGCATCTATGGTGGTCAAGTGCTAATGCAGGATTTCCCTCAAACCCTCCCTCACTTTCATTATAACCTTCCTTCCTTCCTTCCTTCCTTCCTTCCTTCCTTCCTTCCTTCCTTCCTTCCTTCCTTCCTTCCTTCCTTCCTTCCTTCCTTCCTTTTCTACTTTTTCCATCCCTCTTCATTCTCCTTTCTTCTTCCTTCCCCTCTTTCCTTATCTTTCCTTCCTTGATCTCTTCCCATATTCCATTTTTTTCTTTGTCTTTCCTTTTCTCTCTTCCTGTCCCTTCTTGCATTCTCAAATGCAGAAGGGGAAACATTTCACCTTTTGTTTTTAGTTTGTTTTGATAGCCCTCTGGCAGCAAAAATAGAGCTTGGGGGTGCCAAGCACACCTCTGCCCCCTATTTTTGCTGGCAGAGGGCTGCAGGAGGGACCCCCTGAGTTCCATTTTTGCTGGCAGAGGCACCGTGGGCTGGTCCTATGTTGTTTCTTGGCCGGCCCTGTGGGCCAGATCTAAGCACCCTGCGGGCCACATCTGGTCCCCGGGGCCGTGAGTTTGATACCCCTGTTCTACAGCTTTCCCTCCACTTCTGCTTTCTTCCCATCAGCCACAACAGCTGTTGTAGGCTCTGCTGATACAGCAGATCTTCAAGGAGCAAAGGGCTGCTTGGGAAATTATGCCGTTCTTAACAATGAAACCTAGTCCTCCCTACTGAATGGGTAGCATGTGCAAATTATTTTATTTTTATCTCTATTGATGTGCAGCCAAGGCTAGTCAGGAAACCACTCAGCGCTGGAATGAGTCTCTGTGGCAGGTTTAATGCAAATCTCTGAGAACCGGAGGAGCTGGGCTGCCCTTGATCGCCCCATTTGTTTCTTCTTAACGACAGCACCTTTGCTTAGGCAGCATCTTCTTCAGCCTATGGAAGTAAATAGCTCTCTTTTGCTTATGTTACAGCTGCAGTCCATCCTCTTTTCCCACCCCGCCCAAATTTGCCAAGTTGTGCCAAGCAAATGTGACAACATCTTGCTTTGATTTCTAGTGTGACCGGTGGAGTCAAACACACAGTTCTTCTTCCTTTGCCCACCTTGCTGATGATACTTGAATTTTTACTGCTAGAGTGCACTGATCAAACAGAACATAGATCCCATCTCCTTGAATCCAAAGGTGTTGTGGTCCACCAGTGGCCTGCGGAGTTGGCAGCAGAGTCGGACAGTGAGGAGGTTGGGGAGGAACATGGGCCAATCCTGGAGTCTGGGGAAGGCTCAGATGAGGGCTCTGCGTCGGAGGGAGAGAGGAGACCAAGGCCACCTGGTAGTGATGTGGTGCCTCTGGAGCCTGACATCAGCAAGGCAGAAGAATAGCGTGAGCCTGTTCCTAGTGTGTGCATGCACAGAGCTGCCAGAAGACAAGAACAGTTAAGACAAAAGGGGCGACTCGGGAGTAAGGCTTGGACATGATTGGCCCCTCCCATAAGTCATAAAAGAGGAGCAAACGGACGTGAGCCTTTGTAGGAAGCAATTTGTTCATTCTGGTCAGTTCAAACTCTGAAGCTCCGTTTGACTCTGTGCTCTGTTTGACCTTGCAAAACTAATTGGAAATTAGGTCTTTGGCAGCGTTTCAAGGGAGATAAAGGTGGGTGCTTATCAGCATTACCCTGAAAGACTGTGGCAGACTTCTGTCGGACTCTTAACAGACTAGTTGTGAGTCATTACAGGCTGTGAATGACCATAATTCACAGCCGTTTAAATAAAAGAGGGTTTTGGGGACTAAGCGTGTGATTTATGCTTCCTCAGGAAGCCTAGGTCAAAACATGGGATGTGCTACATATTGTTGATTGAGGAACTATTGACTTTAATGGTACCTTAAGACACGTGGAGCCTCATGAAACAACAGGGTGTACAGAATGGTCATGAATCTTCCTAAGGATGACATCAATTATAGTCACGCATCTAGGGGTTGTGATGCTCAGCAGTTAAAGATGCTGAGCTTCTCAGCTGGAAAGCTGACAGCCCGGGTTCAAGACCCAAGTGCCGCACGATGGGGCGAGCTCCCATTACTTGCTCCAACTCCTGTCATGCTCCTGTCATGCCTTTGGATAACATTTGCTCTCTCAGATAAGAAACGGAGATTAGCACTGGACACGACTGGACAAGGGGAACCTTTACCTTTATCTTTACCGTTACAGATATGAGATGGGTAGCTATGAAAATTGCACAATAAATGAAATAAAGACTCAATTGCTTACCTAGGTTTTGGTTGAATTTGCCTGGGTACACAACTTAATGTTAATGTTAATGTTTATTGAATTTGTATACCGCCCTTCTCCCTTGCGGGACTCAGGGTGGTGAACAGGCATAATAAAAACAAAGACATGAATATATAAAATACTTTAAAATGTCAATTAAAATGTCAATTAAATTAGGGGCCTGTTCTAAAACCAAATAAAATTACTAAATAAAATCAATTAAAATCGATTAAAAACTACACCAGGCTGGCCGCACGGAATAAATGTGTTTTCAAGGCCCGGCGGAAGAGGCGTAGGTCAGTGATCGTACGTAGGTCGTGGGGCAGGTCGTTCCAGAGGGCAGGAGCTGCCACAGAGAAGGCTCTCCCTCTGGGAGTCGCCAGCCGACATTGTTTGGCCGATGGTACCCTGAGGAGGCCCTCTCTGTGGGAGCGAACTGGTCGGTGGGAGGTATTTGGTAGCAGGATGCGGTCTTGCAAGTAGTCAGGTCCCGTGCCATGGAGCGCTTTAAAGGTGGTTACAAGCACCTTGAAGCGCACCCAGAAAGCCACAGGCAGCCAGTGCAGCTCGCGCAGGAGAGGTGTCACGTGGGAGCATCTGAGGCTCCCAGAATCCCCCACGCGGCCGCATTCTGCACTAACTGGAGCCTCCGGATGCACCTCAAGGGCAGCCCCATGTAGAGAGCGTTGCAATAGTCCAGGCGGGCGATGACGAGGGCTTGAGTGACTGTGCGTAGAGCATCACAATTCAGAAAGGGGCGCAACTGGCAAATCAAGCGAGCCTGATAAAAAGTTTTTTTTTTAAAAAGCCACAATTACTGCGTTCACCTTTGTGCCTTATTAGATTTATGAAGCCAGTAATGTTGTTGTGGGGCACAGTGGCTCAGTGGCTAAGACGCTGAGCTTGTCGATCAGAAGGTTCAGCGGTTCGACTCCTTAGCGCCGCGTAATGGAGTGAGCTCCCATTACTTGCCCCAATTTCTGTCAACCCTGCAGTTCAAAAGCATCCAATTCAGCCGTGAAGCTTATTTTGGGCCAGTTATTCTTAAGCCTGTTTCCTAAGGATAGTGTGAAAAGGAAATAGGTAGTAGCTAGAAAATTATACATCCTGCTCTCCAAACCTTTATCGTTTACCATATGAGATCACCCTTGGCCAAAATGCTTCTCAATTTCATGAGTAAATTCAGTCTTTGTGGGGAAAAAAACCTCTAAATAAATAGCAAAGAAGCTATTTTAAACCTGAATCATATATAAATTTCTCAAGGCCGTCAACTTGGTATTTTGTTTCTTATCAATTTGGTTGTGCGACCATTTTAAGCGCAGCAATTTACCTGAATGAATACATAAAAGAGCCCGTTTTCTTTTTGAAACTTTTGTTTCTATTTGTAAGGGGACTTTATGTTTGCCAACTTTATGGCACTGTTGGAATACAGATATTGAATTCATTAGCATATATCACCGCAACTTACAAAATAGTTATTGACATAATAGGACCGCATGTCCTCATAAACACAGAATGCAGACTATGAGTGAATCTGAGTTCTTTTTTGCTGATATTAACCTTGCTGATATTAACCAGTGCAAACAGTGCTTAAGAAAGTGATATCCCCCACAGATAGACTGAAAAGGAACAAGCTGGCTAGAGGATTCTGTGGATTGAAGTCCTCACGTCCAGAAGATCCCCAGGCAGGGCAGGGATGATGTCTGTTGTCTCTGTCCCACCTTCTCTGGAGTTGCTGTCTGAATTTTTAATGAACACCCATCTGATTTTGCTGTCTCAGATATTTGGAGGTCAAAATGACTTCCAGTTATTTTATTCGGAACTTTCATCCAAAGCACCCGTCATCCTTTTGAGATAGTCCAGATAGAAAACCAAAACTATGAGTACCAATGCTACCTTTATTGCACGGTTATATAGTAAGAGGAAGTGGCTCAGTGGCTAAGATGATGAGTTTGTTGATCAGCAGGTCAGCGGCTCAAATCCCTAGCGCTGCGTAACAGAACGAGCTCCCGTGACTTATCCCAGCTTCTGCCAACCTAGCAGTTCGAAAGCACGTAAAAAGTGCAAGTAGAAAAATAGGGACCACCTTTGGTGGGAAGGTAACAGTGCTTCGTGTGCCTTTGGCGTTGAGTCATGCCTGCCACCATGACCATGGAGATGACTTTGGGCAGCGCTGGCTCTTCAGCTTAGAAACGCAGATGAGCACCGCCCCTAGAGTCGGAAATGACTAGCACGCATGTGCGGGGGAACCTTTACCTTTATAGTAAGAGGATGAAAGTGTTTTCTCTTTCCCCTGCCGATACATTTCAGACCATTGAGGAGGGTATCTTTTGAGATGCTTTTTCCATCCCAACCCTCCTTTGGGTCCAGATTTCTGTTCTCAAATAGCTGTGTAGGCTGTGACTCTTATTCCTCTCTCCCAAGGTTTTTCTCACAACTCTTTACAACAGTGGCCCCCAATCTTTTAGGCACCAGGGACCGGTTCTGTCCAGAGAGAGTTTTTTTGTGGACCAAATGGGTGTGGTTTTGTGTGTTGCCTGCATCCTGCAGATGGGGCTTTGCTTGTTTGTGCGGTCCAGTTTCTGGCATGTCACGGACCGGTGCCAGTCCACAGACTGGGGGTTGAGAACCCTTGCTTTGCATCACTTCATTCACTTGTTCCCGTCACATCCGTGTCTATTTTCCAATCATCTCGTTTTCTTTCCTATATACACAACATCGAATTTCCCCTAAAAATTGGTCCTTGAAACATTAATACAATGTTTGTTCATTGGTATGTTTCCTTGATAGACTCCATCTTAAATACTTGTATGGTAAGCTTTCTTGGAGGGAAATATGACTACCCCACTGATTTGGCAGGATGATATGTAATAGGTAACTTCAAGTAAGTTTCACCACCTGAAATGCACCGTAATCTGGATTGTATAATTTAGTCTCAGATGCCAAAAACATGAAAGGCTGTAGCGTGTGACACTAAACTGGAGATCATGACCTCTTCCCGTTCCTTTGATTTTAGCTGCGGTCTCTTGTCAGTTTTATGTATTTTATCTGATGCTGAATTACACCGGTGGGTAGCCACTTTCTTTTGCATAGATAGCAATTTGGCCGAACATTTTTCATTTTACTGACCTGCTCTGTGGATTGTTCATGTACATTCATATTGATTCATTTTCTCGCTTGGCTTTGATGGCTTTTAAACTTAGAAGATAAAAAAAAATAGGATTCTTTCATTTGGCTTGTCAGTATGAATATGTTCCGAAGTGTAGTTCCACATGAGTTAAACAATACATCACTGTCAGAGCAAGAATGATGGTGGGTAAATATTGTTTTTTTTAAAAAACCACTTTTTAATAGACTTCATCTTTCAGTCTCTTGCACAGAGGGAGAATTGGCATTTTTAATAGATTATTCTAAATGGAACAAAAAAAAAAATGAATGAAAGAAAGAAGGAAAAGTAATTTAAAAGTCTTACAGAGTGTGGAAATTTAAACCGAGCCCCATTGAAGCAGCATGAGTTCATAGAGTAAATCTAGAATCTCATGGCTTTTCTCATTATTTTAATTGATGAAATAATAAGCAGATAAAATGTTGGTGAGTAATCTATCTATGACGATTCCCCTTTGAGGCATTTTGTTTATTTTTATTTTGTTTCTTTGTTTTGCACGACATCAAGTTGGATGTGAAATGCTTGAACTTGTTTTAGAATATGCAAAAATCCCAGCGGATTGCTCTTGTAGTGAACATTATATATATGTGTAAGTTATGCAGTGCTGTGAAATAGGTGGAGTGACTGAGCAAAAAAACAAGGACAGATGCTCGTGAATTAAGGCTGACATTTCTATACTGCTGCAGTGAGGAATAAGAAACCCGAATGGAAGCTTACAGAAATAAGGCTACGATAGAAATAATTATTTGGGTTTCTAATTTTTTTAAATAACAGTTTTTTCATTTTAAAACATCGTTTTGGGAGATTTGCAAATATTTGTATCTGAATGGAGAGGAAAATTGTGTTGTCCGCGTAGAAAATAGGGGATTGGACCTGATGACCTATTCTTTAAAATTTGTATTGCTATAAGCTGGGAAGAGGATTGTGAGCAATGTCAAGCCTTTGTTTTTATGAAACGCTTATCTTTTCGGCCCTGTTTTTAAGAGAAACCATGGCAATCGCAGGAAGAAGCTTTTGGTGACTTTATAGGCACGTGCTCTCCATGGGACCCGGTCAAGCACAGCTTCTTTCAGTTGTTGGATGTTTATCTTTGTATCAGTTTTGATGTCATCAAGCTAGTGGAGGTGTGTCAAAGTCAATCACTGCGGGGCCGCATTTGGCCCGCAATGTGGTCAGATCTGGGCCGTGGGACCTAGCGCAAAGAGGAAAGATCAGGCCAACAGACCTTCAGCCCGGTCTACCCAATGCAAAGAAGAAACATGCCAGTAGTTTGGGGAGTGGCGTCAAGCTGGCCATGCCCATCCAGTTGGCCACACCCACCCAGTCGACCACACCCATCCAGTTGGCCATGCCCCCCCCGCAGTCAACCACAGCCCTGATGCAGCCCCCCAATGTAATTGAGTTCGACACCCATGTGCTAGTGTGTTCTTTGTTGACCCTTCTTGTTCCACTGCTATCGTTTGCTCTATTCGTCTATTAATAAATGGATTTCTTATAAATGCTGTTTCTCACTTTTAATGATAAGCCACCCAGAGATGTTAAGGAGTTGCTTGACCTAGAAATGAAATTAAATCTATAAACAAATGACAAGAGAAGCTTTCAGAAAAATAGAATTTAATCTGAACAAAGAGAAAACAGTAATACTTTTTCCAGTCCAGTTGCACCTAATTAAATTACAAATCCCAACTGTTCTCAACAGAGATTATTTCTAAGAAAGTGCCCCAAGGTTGTGGTCTTCTTTCATTTTAAGAAGAGCCCTGCTTATCTTTTGCAAATTTACTCGAGGCCGCCTCCTGCCCCATACATCCCTTCGTCCGGTCCGCTCCCACAGAGCGGGCCTTCTCCGGGTGCCGTCGGCTGGGCAATGCCGGCTGGCGACACCCAGGGGAAGGGCCTTCTCTGTGGCGGGCCCGGCCCTCTGGAACGACCTACCCCCCGACCTTCGCACTACCTCGGACCTCCGCCTCTTCCGCCAACGTCTCAAGATGTACTTATTCCAACAAGCCGGCCTAGGATAGCCCCCCCGCTTCTGACTTTTTAAATATAAATTATAATTTGGTAAGGTTTTAATAATGGGTTTTAGCACGGGTTTAATTAATTTAATATATTTTAATTGATGTATATTGTATTTTGTGGTTTTATATAATGCCTGTGCGCCGCCCTGGGTCCTAACAAGGAGAAGGGCGGGGGTATAAATTTGATAAAATAAAATAAATAAATAAATACTCAGACAGGGAAAAAAGGAGTTCTAAGCATCAGAGTGTGGCCAGGTTTCCCTGGCTCCGTTTCACCGAGGTGGCTGAACTGAACCCGCAGTTTTGGTTGTATGTAAGAGCCAACACAAGGAAATGGCTGAAGTGATGGGGAAAGGAGGAAAATTAGTGTAAAGAAAACTTTGCTGTAACCGAGTTCTAGTGCATTTCAAGGGAATTACTCTTTGCCAGGGGGAATAGTACAACAGTACGAACAGCTTGCAAAAGATGAGCGTGCTCATTTTATGGAGGGAAGAGCTATATGCAGGACAATTACTCAATGATATTTAGAGGTAGTTTCCGCCTATTCTAGAGAAGAGCCATACTGTGGTAAATGAGCTGAATTCTCTGGAACGTTTGGAATAAATTAAAAGAAGGGTGGGGAGAAGAGAAGACTAGCAAGAAATAAATAAAAGGGAGTTATAGTTGAAACAAAAATGTTCATCAACCAGAGTTGAAACGAAATCATACATTTGGAATGGAAGCGTTCCAAAGACGTAACTTAAAGTTGAGTCCTTGTAGTCCTTGATTTACAACCGGTTGCTTAGCAACTATTTGAAGGTCCAACAGATCCTTCCAAAAGGTACATGGTTGTAAGTCAAAGACTGCCTAGAAGAGAACTGAAGTCACAGTCCTTCTACCACCAACAACCAACAAAACTTCACCCTTTCTAGATGCTTTGATTTTAGCATTACAATTAATATGTGAAGCAAAATTTATATCATAGCATTTGAGAGTCAAGTCACTTGAAATCAGGTTGGTTTGCAGATACAAAATAGAGGGCCTAATTCTTGAGCATCTGCCAATTAAAGCAGGAATCACATTTTTTTACAATATTTGATGTGGCTGTTGTAATATTTATTGAACATAAATATAAACTCCTTTTTTCTAAAGGAGAAGAAGGAATCAATTCATGTTCGCTTCGTGGGGCAAGACTCAGAAAGTCGGAACAGAGAAATTGGATTTAAAATGATTTGTCTTGCCCCCATAATGGTTTTATACAATAACTGTAAATGTTAAGGGACAGCTGTAAGCAGAACTCCAGGGTATTTGTTCGTATTTGGTAAATACCTTCCAAGCATGTTTCTAACATACAAAATAGCATCCTTGATACTGTGTCCTTGCTTAGCATTAAAATCTCACACTCGGCAGAGCTGCCTCGGTTTTCTCATATTATTGGAGTATAAACTTTGCTATATATGCTTTCAAGGTGAGTAAAAGTGATGGATAATCTGTAAAATTTTGCTGTAAGTCACACTGCCTTCCAGGAATTGATTACAGCTAGCAGAGTTCCAGCTAAGCACAGAAATGATGAGATCCTAGAGACAGTTAGACGCTGATCTGGTACAGCTGAAATTACTTCAGTCGTGCCTTAATGTTATATATGTGGTGCAAAAGTGATCCTGCTTTAGACTTTAAAACACACACATTTTAAATTTGGAACATGTCTGCCCGGAACACAAATTATTCATTTGTCTAGTGTACCACAACTGAAGGTTCAAGTCTTCTTTTCTATTTTATGCTAACTCAGACTTCCACAACGAGTTTCACCTGTGGTCATGTCAGCACTGGCTTTCTTTAGCTAAGCTTTTCTTGAATCTATCAGCCATTTGGATGGTTGTACCCCTTCCTTCCTTCCTTCCTTCCTTCCTTCCTTCCTTCCTTCCTTCCTTCCTTCCTTCCTCCCTCCCTCCCTCCCTCCCTCCCTCCCTCCCTCCCTGACTTCTCTTTAGCTGTTGTGCGCTCTTAATAGACATGGGTGGTCATGTCAGCATTGACTTTCTTTAGCTAAGCTTTTCTTGAATCTACCAGCAATTTGGATGGTCCTTCCTTCCTATCATACAGACTCTGTATGATTTCAGACAATGGCTGTTTAATCTCTTCTTAAAACCTCCAGTGATTGACTAATTGTTCTTACTAAGAGGAAAATTCTCCTTAATTTTAGGTTGGATCTCTCCTTGATAAGCTTCCATTCCTTACTTCTTGTCCTCAGCTTCTTTGGAGAATAGGTTACCCTGTTCCTCTGTGTGACATCCCATCAAATACTGGAAGATTGGTATCAAGTCACGGTGGGATCCAGCCTGTCTGTACCTATTCAGGAGAACCGGTTGTTAACTTTCTAAACAGTTCGGAGAAACGGTGTTGGAAGAAATTTCCTTTTTGTGTTTTTTCCACTTTACAGGGCTAATCCTGTAAGGAAGGCAGGAAGGAAACATTCTGGTGTTGTTTCTAGCCTCATCTTTGTTGCCCTGCTTATAGAAACTGCCTCTCTTATTACATTGTAACAGTTTAGGCGAAGTGTCCATCAACATGAGTGACATTGAGTTGGCCACACTCACCCAGTCACATGGCCACTGAGCCATGTCTACCCAGCTGGTCATCAGAACAGAGAACCAGTTGTTAAATTATTTGAATTCCACCACTGAAGTCACTTCTCTTCATTAGACTAGACATACCCAGTTCTTGCAACCGTTCACACTGTGTATTTCTTTGTTTTGAATAATTTCCAATTTGCTAAAATATGTATGTTTGCAATATCTATAACAATTGACATGTTTTGTGATATGCTGTATGACATATGCACATGTGGAAGCAGAGAAAGATACAGAAATACATTTTAGCTTACTAAATATATATATATTAAATGTATATAATTCAGCTACACCGTTATCTTTGCTATTATTCTAGGCTAGAATTTTCCACACAAGAATAAACCCTACCGAGACTCAGTGGGGACATCACTATGTTAATATGTATATTTTTGGATATATTGCTAAGCACATTATAAATTAATGCACACAAATGTATGTATTAATAAATAATAATGCATCTTTAATGTTTTACATAGTTTATATCAACAGGGTTGCATTTTTTTCATGGTTCACAACTGCAAACCTTGTCATTAAAAATTATATGTCGGAGCACAGCCTAAATATTCTACAATTAAACATAAAGTATTTATTCATATCGTAAAACAAATCTGGGGAGATTTTATGAAAAAGAATGACTACAATGTAAAAATACAATCCAGCCTAGAGGATAAAAGGCAATTTATCTTAGTATTAAAGTATTCATATACTAATTATACTAATACTAATTCATATACAATTCCGTTTCAACAATATTGTAATGAATAATATTAAAACAATACTGAATATATAAGGAGGGTGTATCAGTCCATGAAATTATCTAAGTATGATGAGATCTTAGGTTTTATCTCAACCTTCTCAAGCAAAATATTTACTATTATGATGACTAGGTTTTCTGTTTAAAATATGGCAATTACTCTGGTCATACAGTTATTAAGGAAGTTTTGCTACCTTGTTAGTGTAGATTCGAAAGTTAATATCAGATCTTCACTTTGATTGAATCATTAAGTGGAGTATTGGTTGATTGATCAATTAAGGTATATGTCATTAAGTATTAACTCTTTGTGACCATATCAATAGGTTTTCTATAAGGCAATTGGTCGCTCACCTGACCTTATTTATTTATTTTATTAAATTTATACCCCGCCCTTCTCCTAAAAAAGGAGCGGCGCACAGGCATCATTAAAATCATACAAAATACAAAAATCCAAAATTATTAAAAAACTAATTAAATATTCCCTGTGCTAAAATTAGTAAAACTCTAAAAATTTAAAATTATCCCTATAAAAATCAGAAACGGGGTTATGCTAGGCCGGCTTGTTGGAATAAATAGGTTTTAAGACGTTGGCGGAAAAGGCGGAGGTCCACGATGGTGCGTAGATCGGGGGGAAGGTCGTTCCAGAGGGCAGGGCCCGCCACAGAGAAGGCTCTTCCCCTGGGTGTTGCCAACCGGCATTGCCCAGCCGACGGTACCCTGAGAAGGCCCTCTCTGTGGGAGCGGATCGGTCGAAGGGATGTATGGGGCAGGAGGAGGTTGCGGATATAACTAGACCTTCTAAGTCTTCTAACAGTGAATCCATTGTTCTGTTACTGAGTTCATCTATGTTGCTGCCAGTAATCCTCTTATCTTTCCTTCCATCTTTCCCTGCATTATAGTCTTCTGAAGACAGCTAGGTCTTCACATAAGGTGTTCAACATATGATCAATCAGAATAGAGCTGGAAGGGATCATGGAAGCCTTCTAGTCCTACCACTGCTCAAGCAAGAGACCTTAAACCATTTCAGATAGGTGACTGTCCAGTCTTTTCTTTTAAAACCTCCAGTGATGAACTCCCTACAACTTCTGAAGGCAAGCTGTTCCACTGGTTAATTGCCCTCACTGTTAGGAAGTTTCTCCTTAATTCCAGGTTGCTTCCCTTCTTGATTAGTTTCCATCCATTGTTTCTTGTCTTGCTTTCTGGTGCTTTGGAAAATAAGTTGACACCCCCCCTCCCCCGCCTCTTCTTTATGGCAGCCCCTGTAGGAGATGACCAGGCTGAGCCCAAGGGAGGGGTCAAACATGACATTAGACATGAGTCCCTTTGTGCCCACAAGCTAACTAAGCACAGCCTATCTTCAATTCCTTCTACCCTTATCTTGGCTGGCCATTACTAGTTCAGATTCTTGTAGAGAACTCAAGCTTATACCCATTTGAACTGTTTGGATCTCCTGATTTTCCTGGAACTTGACAGATCCAATTTCTTTAACATAATATTCTGTATATGTATATTCTGGATTCAGATTTGGGAAAGTGGTGAAATCATCCACATCATTATTTCTAGGTTTTTGGTTTACAGGTTCCTGAATATTTGCGGTGCAAAGATGCTAAAATTGTGGCATCTTTATGGGATACTTTTTCTTTAAAAGCCCAATTGATATACCTTGCTAGATCCTAGGGCCCTGATGGCGAACCTATGGCACACCTGCCCAAAGTGGCACATGGAGCCATGTGGCTTGGCCTGCGAGGCATCGCCATTCTTCTTCTGGATTTCTGGTGCGCATGCGACGATCAGCTGGCCTTTGTCCACACGACAGTGCTGGAAACAGGAATAGCTGGTCTTCCATGCGTGTTGGACAGCTGATTTGTGCATGCGCGGCAGTAACTGGAAGACTTTCTGGAAACTGGAAATACATTTTCCGGCGCATGCCCCTGGGCAAGTCCTCTTCTTGATCACAGCCCAGACGAGCGCACATGGAGCGCTCCCTTTTTGGCACCAAGTGCCAAAAAGGTTCGCCATCACTGTTTCAGGGAATGGCTGTCCTAACTCCCTATGTCTCTAGGCACCCTTCTTAACAAATGTGGAGACAATATTAGGATTATAAAGATAATAAATGCTCCCTGGGTTAATCCTGAGTCAAACAGATGTACGATGATCCTGAGCAAGGCCATATATAAGCAGCCTGCAACAAGGAATAGCAAATTACAAAGTCATTTATTCTCTGGCCTGAAACATTTCATACATTTCCAGGCAATGCCTTCAAAATGCAATGTTTTACACCCCCCAAAAAGCAGTCCCTAGACTGCTTGATTACCAGTTATTTAGAACCGAATTGCTAGAAATAAAAAGAGAGCTGTTCTGAACCCTCATAAATTTCAACGATACTTGAAATCAATCAAGGTATTTCCTGTCAGAGCTTTATCCTGACTAATCTAGAGTTTCTTCTTTGGCATTTACCGGCAGGATGGTGACTCATGATTAAAATACACGATGCAGAATTCTACTATCTCTTGGGGAAAGCTCGCATCAAATCCATTAGTGGAAGAATGATTCTGCCTCTTCTTAGTACACTTATCCAAGACGGTACACAGACAATCGCAATCAACCCTTCTTGTTCTTGGCAGTTCCAACAACGTATTCCAGTTGGGCTACTTTCCATAACAAAAGAAAAAGAAAAATAGGGCCTTTGAGCCCAAAGTTTGGGGTGATGTGCCTAAGGAATCACAGGGCATCTGTATTGGCTTGAGGAGAGTGCTAGCACGTTCAGGGCTGGGCTGCTGGGAATCCGCTAGCTAGGATTCTGACCAGTTCGGTGAACCTCCAAATGCCACCCCTTATATAGTTTTTAGGTACGAATGAGTAGATTGGTAACTAAGAGTTGTATTGATGGATAATGGATGGAAGTTGATATGATTAATGTTTTGTTGGAGATCTGGGGAGAATTTTTATAATATTTATTTTTATTTTTTATTTATTTTATTAAATTTATACCCCGCCCTTCTCCTTGTTATAAAATATGTTTTATAGATGGTATTTAGAGCCTAAGAAATTATCTTGTATGTATCTTAATGTTCAACTAAACTGTGGGAAGAGAGAATTTTTATAAAATGTTTTACAGATGGTATTTAGATTCTAAGAATTTATCATGTATCCTAATGTTTAACCAAAATGTTGAAGGTGTGGGTATTTATGATGGGTTTGTAATAAGGTTTTTTTATAAAAAAAATATTATGTAGTTATTAGGTATTTTAGGCAAGAAAGAGTAGATTGATAAGGAGATATGTAAGGGGTATAATGTGAATAGAGAAGATAATATCTGGGTTGTTTGGAATTATTAGAGTGGTGCATAGTGGAAGTCGGGGGTGGGTTGGATTGGGAGGTGGGGGAGGGTTAGGGTGGCCAGGGGAGGGAAATATATTTGCATAATTAGTTTAGAAGATGGGGATAATTGGATAATGCTATTTTGTGAGAAATTCATATTATGAGGGTTGGGAAGAGGGGGATATAGTACTTGTATTTGATTTATATTATATGTATGGGGAGGGGAAAAAGGGGGGAAATTTGTTTTTGTAAAACTTTTTCAATAAAAAAAAATGCCACCCCTTGCTGACCATGCCCACCCTGCCCCTCCCAGGAGTCTCCAAATGGCCCATTCATCACGCCAGGTAAGTGCAGGGCTCAGGGAGGGCGAAAAACGGGCCTGCTGGAAGTCCAGAAATGGGTCTGTTTCCGCCCTGTGGAGGGCCTGCGGAGCCCGGGGTGATAGCAACTCTGGGTTCAGACCCAGTGTTACAACTCTGGTCCCGTAACCAGTGTTAGGGGTAACAAACACCCCTGTTTGAAAATAAATGCGGAATAGTGTAATACACCGGACAGTAAAGAGATACGTTGCTTTAACCACACACAAACTCTAAAGCAGTGATAGTAAGAAAATAAATAGTCTTTACTTTGTAGCAACTAAAATACTTCTTCCGACCAGAGATTCTAACTTCTCAAACAATAACAGTCCTTCACCAAACACAGAGTTATCTTACAGTGATGCAAAACAAATACTTCTTCTCTCTTCAGCTTCAACTCCTCCACCGGCAATCAGTAAACACAGGACTCAGTGGTCGGACAAGGGAACGGACTGTGTTCCTGAGCTTCCTTTATGGTAGAGCTGAGAAGCACAGCCAATCAGAATTGAACACAGGGAAGATTGCACCTTCCCAGAGGCTCGAGCGTTGGGAGGGTGAAAAATGCCCCCCTCCCCATGGTGCATGAGGCCGACCAGGCCATGCCCACCCTGCCCATCCAGCAAAGGGGCAGTGTACCCGTTGCTGCAATTTTTGAAGCCCATCCCCTGATTGGATTGCCTTACCAACAAAAAGGAGCACATTAGCAAGAGTTGAATCTGGATCAATAAATTCTCACTATATCTGCTTGTTTAATGTTGCCTTGAAGTTTTAAAATACAATATTTCCCATTCCCTTTCCGTTGTTCCTTCCAATTGGATTCGCACTGAGTTTAACCCATTACCAGCAGTCCCTGACATAGGAATTCCAACCGAAGCCCAACATTTCCGTTGCTGAACCAGGCAGTTGTTAAGTCAGCCTTGCCTCCTTTTAGGACCATTCTTGCCACCGTTGGTATGTGAATCGCTGCGGTTTTTATGGTAGTAGCAGAGTTGTTAAGTGAGTCTGGCTTCCCCTTTGACTTTGCTTGTCAGAAGGTTGCAAAAGGTGATCCCATGACCCCAGGGCACTGCAACCGTCATAAGAACATGCCAGTTGCCAAGCGTCCAAATTTTGATCACATGATCACAGGGAGGCTGCAATGGTCATAAGAATGAAAAATGGTCATGAGTCGCTTTTTTCAGTGCCGAATTTCAAATGGTCGCTAAATCAATGGAGAGTTCTGTTACTTGTAGACAATAGACGAATACTTTCCCCTACCCTTTTTATTGCAACATCTCTGCAGTCATATATTGCTCCATGCTGAATGCATCCCATTTCCTCCATAGGGTTTTCCTTCCAGTTCCTTTAATCATCTCTTTTCTTCCTCCATAATGTCTTTTCTGATATTTTAACATGGTCTTGCATCGTGATGCCTGAGTAAAGTACTCCGATGACTGGCTTTTATGTTACTGCTACTTTCTCTTAACTTATGGCACCTTAGAAAATGTTCCAAAGAGAGCAGGAAATTAAGGGAAACCTGGCAACTCAGCTGTACTGTTTGGAATTCTGTCTCCAGACCATTGAGCAGTATAATCTGCAGTCAATTAAAATTGCATTTAATGTTACTCTGCTATGCAAGCTGCGATAGCTACTGTTTATGCAGCTTGGTAGTCTCATGTCCCAGATTCTATGTATAGACCGGTTTGTTTGAAATCTGGGTTGTGATACACTGGATTTCTGACCTAATGTAATGCATTAGCATTTCAACGGTCCTATGCACACTAAAAAAGACAGATCATGCTAGAGAGAGAGGGTTGACATTAGCTAATTCTGGCCTGTTCTGTGAAATTAATTGTTCTAAAATATTTCTTGTTACAAATGAAGAAGTACGTTTCTGTGGAAATAGGTCCATTTGAGAAGGAGTGAAAAGTACTTTGAATAGGATTGAATCCAATATATAATTTAGAGCCTATGGACTGGATTAAAATGTATTCAGACTTAGAGAAGTAGGTTTTAAATTAATTATAGCTAAGAGTAACTTTCATGGATTGTGATGATTTATCTGTGATTAATCAGAGCTCCTGAAACCTTTACTTCCTATTGAATATATTGAAAGTTTTTGTTTCTTTAAATATCATAGGATCCTATATTGTAAATGTTAAAAAGTACCTTTAAAATGGGACGCGGTGGCTCAGTGGCTAAGACACTGAGCTTGTCGATTGAAAGATTGGCAATTTGGCAATTCAAATCCCTAGTGCCGTGTAACCGAGGGAGCTCCTGTTATTTGTCCCAGCTTCTGCCAATCTAGCAGTTCGAAAGCATGTAAAAATGCAAGTAGAAAAATAGGGACCACCTTTGGTGGGAAGGTGACAGCGTTCCGTGCACCTTTGGAATTTAGTCATGCTGGCCACATGACCACGGAGACATCTTCGGACAGCGCTGGCTCTCCAGCTTTGAAATGGAGATGAGCATCACCCCCTAGAGTCGCGAACAACTACCACATATGTGCGAGGGGAACCTTTATCTTTATCTTTAAAAAATCATCTGGTCCAAACATCTTATCCAATGTAGGAGTCCACTAATGTGTAACCCTGAGAGATGGTCATCAAATCTCTATTTAAATACCTCCCACAAAGGATTGTTCACTATCTTCTGATTAATATGACTTTCCCTCCCTGATGTTCAATCAAAATTTGTTTGCTTTTTATTTATTTATTTATTTTTCCTATTTTTGAGCTGCCCATTTCCCTCAGAGTGGGAATCTAGGCAGTTAGAGGGACTTTGAATTCCCTACTTCTCCTGTCTTCTGGAAAATCAATGAAAAACTGTACCTCATCTTCTACATCAGGGGTAGTCAACCTTTTTATACCTACCGCCCACTTTTGTATCTCTGTGAGTAGTAAAATTTTCTAACCGCCCACCGGTTCCACAGTAATGGTGATTTATAAAGTAGGGAAGTCAATTAAATTAAAAAAAGGAAAGTGCTTCAGTATCGGACAAAACCCCTACCGCCCACCATGAAAGCTGGAACGCCCACTAGTGGGCGGTAGGGACCAGGTTGACTACCACTGTTCTACATGATAGCCCTTCAGATACTTGTACATAACTTCCGGGTCACCTATTGTTCCTCTCTTCTGCAAGCTACATAACCCTCTTTCCTACCCACCCAATTTCTTAGAAGTTTTTCCCCTCTCTCCTATTTTGGCTCTTACTACTTGATTGCTCTCCTCTACACACACATCAATTTTTCAGTGTCTTGCCTCAAGGTTTTGCAACAGGCATGAAATCCTCTTACCTTCACTACCAGTTTGGAATTGGGAGCGCGTGTTTACATGCAGCACTTCTGCGCATGCACAGAGCGTCCATGATGATGTCTGGGTCCCTTCGGGGAGATAGGGCGGGATATAAATCCAAAGAAACTGAAACTGAAACTGGGTGGGTGGGCAGAGCCTCCTGTCGCTGCCACTATCGGTTCGCCCGAACGGGGCCAAACCGGCATAATACCAGTTCTGTTGTGCAGTATCTAGATGTAATGGTCTATGTGGATTTTGACTAATGAAGAATAGAGAGGAGTAATACCATCTCTTGATCTTGGCATTATTGATGCAGTCATTTTCTCAGGAAACAACAAATGAATGAAAAACTGCTGGTGACCTTCTGCTGCACCATAGAGAGTATTTTTACTTACTGCACCTGTATATGATTTGCCAATTGCGCAATGGCAGATAGGACAGCGCCTTAACATCATTGCCCAGAGGATCATTGGTTGCCCTCTCCCATCCTTGGAAGAGCTTTATAGCTCCCCCTGCCTTAAGAAAGTTCAAAACATTCTCAAAGATCCATCTCATCCTGGGTACCCTTGTTTTTTGAACTATTACCATCTGGCAGACGGTACAGGGCAATAAAAACAAGGACAAATAGGCTGAAAAACAACTTCTAACTCAGAGCAGTAACAATATTGAATTCTACTGTATAGTGCAATATTAATGTAATACCAGGGGTTTTCAATTCAGTTGTATAGAATGTGTGAAGGATGTGTGTTTTTGTTTTATTTTGTATGTACGTATAATGTACATTGAAGATGGCATTTAATTTCATTGTACGAGGTGCAATGGCAATAGTAAAGTAAATACAAATACAATTTATTTCCAGTGCAGATGCCAACCATTATATTGTTTTTCATGCTAAATTCTATTGATTCCAGCTCACTGCTCAAGTGCATCCAACTCAACTAAACCAGTTACTTTATGATTTGATTTGGCATGACTTGTCCATGATAAATCTACGTTGACTCCTGCCAAGCCTTGGATTCTGTTCCAAGTAATCACAGGCTATTTCATATAATGGTCCATAATTACTGGTCTGTAGTTATCCTCTTTTTTATCTTTTTGAAGGTTTGTTTTCTGAGAATAAGTTAGTGCTGTCTTCCCTATCAAGGGAAGATTCTGGTCCCAGAATAATCCTTTTGAAATTGTACTGTGATCTGAGAAGATACATGTCCAAATGGAAGTGGAATTCCAATGTATTAAGCAGAGACAATGTCATCTGTTGGACATTGTGTGTTGACAGTGGAATACCAGTTGTGGTTGTTGAACAGGAACACAGAGCAGGTGTCAGGAACAGATAGATTAATTCAGGACCAGATTCAGCAGCCAAGCAATCTACAATGCAGTTTCAGCTAGTCAGTAGTCATCTTGATTTAATTGTAGGACACTAGCAATCATTTAAGGGATTGTCTTCTATCCTTAATTCATGTCCTTTGACATATCACTTGGTTGGAGTGGACTTCAAAAATTTCAGCAATGGGTTCTCTGCTCGGTTGCTGAGTGGGCATGGCCATGGTAGGTGTGGCCTAGTTGGCCTCCTGCACCAGGGTGTGTGTGTTTTTGTCTTCCCCAGGATCCGGAGGCTTTCCGTGAGCCTCTGGGTGGTGGTGGTGAAAACTGCCTCCCCTGGGTTCCGGAGGCCTTCTGGGAGGCCCGTTTCTTCCCCCTCCCTGAGCCTCCGCGCACTTATCTAGCATCACAAATGAGCCGCGTGGAGACTCCTGGAAGGGGTGTGATGGTGGGGGGCGGCAGAGGCAGGGCATGGTAGGCGGGGCCAGCCAGAGTTGGGATTTGGAGGTTCTCCGAACTAAGTATAATGTTAGCGATGGATTCTCCCGAAGCAGCCCACTGCTGCCCTTGATATGTTCTTAAGTTATAAGCAATATTATTAACATCAAGAAAATGCACTGAAAAACATTATACAATAATACAATACAATAATACAAGGGACCTTGGAGGTCATCTACTCAGGCGGGACCTGAGTTACCAATCTGGTTCCGCCCCAGGCGCCTGATGGACCCGGATGGATTCCAAACGGCGCTTGGGCCAGTTCCTGTACCCCTGACCCGCGCCCCGATGGAGGACCTCGTGGCCGCATGGAATAGTGCGACCACGGGAGCCTTGGATCGGGTCGCGCCCTTGCGGCCTCTCTTGCGGCGGCGGAACACCCTGGCTCCTTGGTTTACCGAGGAGCTGGGGGTGATGAAACGCCGCAAGAGATGCCTAGAGAGTAGATGGAGGTCTTCTCGTTCTGAATCTGACCGGACACAGGTAAGAGCCCATTTACGGACTTACATTGTGGCACTGAGAGTAGCCAAACGTCATCATTGCGCTACTCTCATAGCATCCGCAGAAAACCGCCCTGCCGCCCTGTTTAGGGTGACCCGCTCCCTCCTTCAACAGAGGGTGCGGGAAGCCCCGCTACAGGGTAGAGCAGAGGAATTTGTGACTTTTCTGCAGGAGAAAATCGCTCAGATACAGAACGAGTTAGCCCCCATTCATGGCCCAGTGGGATGCCACGAGAGAGATCTTGTTTGGGAGGAATTTGACTCCGTTACTTCCGAGGATATGGACAGGTTACGTGGGCGACTGCGAGCCACCACATGTTTATTGGACCCGTGTCCCTCCTGGCTTGTACTGGCATCCTGGGAGGTGACACGAGGCTGGCTCCAGGAGGTGGTCAACGCTTCCTTGAGTGAGGGTGCCTTGCCTGCTTCCCTAAAAGAAGCGATGGTGAGGCCCCTCCTTAAGAAGCCCTCCTTGGATCCAGCTTCTTTGAACAACTATCGTCCCGTCTCCAACCTTCCCTTTTTGGCGAAGGTTGTCGAGAGTGTGGTGGCACAACAGTTTCCCCGTCACCTGGAGGAAGTAGACTATCTAGATCCGCGCCAGTCCGGCTTCCGGCCCGGGCATAGCACCGAGACGGCATTGGTCGCGTTGGTTGATGATCTCTGGAGGGCCAGAGATGGGGGTTGTTCCTCCATCCTGGTCCTATTAGACCTCTCGGCGGCTTTCGATACCATCGACCATGGTATCCTATTGAATCGGCTGGGGGGGTTGGGGGTGGGAGGCACCGTTTTACGGTGGTTCTCCTCCTACCTCTCTGGCCGATCGCAATTTGTGTTGACAGGGGGGCAGAGGTCGACCGCGAGACCCCTCACATGTGGGGTGCCTCAGGGGTCGGTCCTCTCGCCCCTCCTGTTCAACACATACATGAAGCCGCTGGGTGAGATCATCCGTGGTTTTGGGGTAGAATACCATCTGTACGCTGATGACACCCAGCTGTACATTTCTACCCCAAACCACCCCAACGATGCCGTAGCGGTGATGTGCCAGTGCCTGGAAGCTGTACGGATCTGGATGGGAAGTAACGGACTCAGGCTCAACCCGACCAAGACCGAGTGGCTGTGGTTTCCGGCTGCCCGATTCAACCAGCTTACTCCATCGCTGGCCATAGGGGGCGAACATCTTGCCCCTGTGGATGGGGTGCGCAATTTGGGTGTCCTCCTGGATGCCCGGCTGTCCATGGAAGATCAGGTGACAGCCGTGGCCAGGAGGGCGTTTTACCAGGTTCGCCTGGTTCGCCAATTGCGCCCCCTATTGGATCGGGACGCCCTTCGCACAGTCACTCATGCTCTCGTGACATCCCGACTGGACTATTGTAACTCTCTCTACATGGGGCTGCCCCTGAGGTGCACCCGGAGGCTTCAGCTAGTCCAGAATGCAGCCGCGCGAGCAATTATGGGGACCGCAAGGTCTACCCATGTAACACCGCTCTTGCGCGAGCTGCACTGGCTGCCTGTCGTCTTCCGGGTGCGCTTCAAGGTGCTAATCATCATCTTTAAAGCGCTCCATGGCTCGGGACCTAGCTATCTGCAGGATCGGATCCTGCCTCATACGTCCTCACGGCCGATTCGCTCCCACAGAGAGGGGCTTCTCCGGGTGCCGTCCACTAGACTGTGTCAGCGGGCGACACCCAGGGGAAGGGCGCTCTCTGTGGCGGGCCCGGCCCTCTGGAACGACCTTCCCCCCGACATTAGGACAACTACGGACCTCCGCTCCTTCCGTCTTAAATTAAAAACTTACTTTTTCCGTCTGGCCGGCCTGGGATAGCCTCCTTGCCTTGGGATTTTATAGAATAGGTTTTAGTTTAATTGGGATTTTAGCACAGGGTTTATTTAATTGGTTTTTAAATTTTGTTGTTATATTTATTGTTGTTGTTTATATATTGCTTTTATGCTACCTGTGCACCGCCCCGAGTCCCCATGGGGAGAGGGGGCGGTCTAGAAATAATAAATTATTATTATTATTATTATTATTATTATTATTATTATTATTATTATTATTATTATTATTATTATTATTATTATTATTATTATTATTATTATTAACTCCCTGCCTAGGTAGGAAACCCCATACCATTTCAGACAAATGGCTATCCAATATCTTCTTAAAGACTTCCAGGGTTGGGGCATTCACAACTTCTGGAGGCAGATGGTTCTACTGATTAATTGTTCTAACTGTCAGGAAATTTCTCTTCAGTTCTAAGTTGCTTCTCTCCATTATTCCAGTACCTGAGCAGATTCCAGTTTTATCAATTTAAAGAATGACTCTTATCTATCTTCAAATTTGGTTTTGATTGATTGAGACATGTATAAATTATCTTAAACTGTTATCCATTTCGTTAATATAAAAGACTAGCCATTTGTCTTCATTCTGTTTACTATCAGCCTGTACAAGTTACACAGCATAGAAATAATTTTGACTTTAGTTTTATAGATTGGTTAATGCTTAACTTTCCCCCAAAAGACTTGCTTCAATTAATACCATCTAATAATTTTCCACTGGGCAAAAGACCATTAGTAACCTTTGGCACTTGTGTGAATTTTCACCCAGGTACCCATCATCCCTGGGATTAGAAAATATTAGGAAGCTGTCAAAAGAGAGGATCTGAGACATGGAGTTGCAGGATGATATAAGTCGAACATCCAAATGTTTTCATTGCCTTAAATTGTTTATACATCCATTTTATATCTCTGAGGAAGATGCTTTTCCATAGGGCAGAGGTAGTGATTTGAAAGAACTGGTCCAGCAATTTACCAGTCATTCATTCATTCATCCAAAATATTGATGGATATTCTCTGCTTCAGTGTGTTCTACTTTCAACTCTCTTAAAAGGCAAATTCCAAAATACTGCAGTTTTCCATAGCTTTATCCATACAGTTCAGATGAAATTAAACCAATTAACCACACTTCACTACATTTCCAAGTTACAGATTTCCAGTTAAAGTTAACCTAACTTTAGACCTCTCCTCTCAGTGTACATAAAAGAAAAGATACATTTGTCAATCATCATAAGGTACAACACTTAATGATAGCCATAGAGTACAAATATGCAATCAAATCATATTAGAAAACAATCAATATAAATCATAAGGATATAAGCACAGTTACAGTCATACAATCATCTGTGGGAGGAGATGGGTGATAGGAACGATGAGAAGATTACTAGTAGTGTAAACTTAGCGAATAGTTTGACAGTGTTGAAGGAATTATTTATTTAACAGAGTGAAGGCGTTTGGGGAAAAACTGTTCTTGTGTCTAGTTGTCTTGGTGTGCAGTGCTCTATAGTGTCATTTGAGGGTAGGAGTTGAAACAATTTATGTCCAGGATGTGAGGGGTCTGTAAATACCACCAAGGACCCTTCATTTCAACCCTGAACTACAAATATTTCCCTTTATTGTTACTTCAGAATGCCTGAGAGTATCAATTCAGCTCCTGTCTGTGACTTTTTAAAGCAACTCCATCTTTTCCCAAAATTTTATGGCTATAGAGAAAGGGTTGCTTAAATGAATTTTCAATAGTTTTAGACAAATACTGCATTTGCATCTCTTCCATATATAATCTGAAGCATCACACAACCCTGCTCCATAGTGTTGTATACTGTACCATATCCTTCACTCAATTTCTTTTTCCGTAGGCTTTTTTCACTTTTATATTAGAATGTGAGCTGTAGAAATCGGTCTCTAAGAGCAGTGAGTTGCTCTCATTCTTTTTTGTTTCTTGCTTTACCATCTTGTTCAATAAATAGTTCTAAGAAACTTGAAACATTGCAACTAGTTAAAAAAAATGCCAGCTCGTCTAATAAATACACCGTCGTTATGGATCATTAATATATGTTAACTATCTTTCTGAATGCACCAAGAGTATTTATTTGGGGCTGAGTTCTGATAATTTTGTCATAAATTCTTCGGGTGACTTAAATAACATTTTGAAATGTTAATTTGCTTGAGCATATTGTTGCTTGAGGCAATTTAGAAAGAAAATAAGACATGTTAATGAAATGCTGAACACTTTACATAATACGGTGCTCATGGGAATGTAGTTCCTTGGTAGGAGTCTTCTTCTCCTACCTGCATAGTTCCTCAATCTGACTTGCATCTCATCTTTTGCAGGTAGTTCTTGACTTACCACCATAGTTGAGCCCAAAATTTCTGTTGTTAAGTTGAGATATTCATTAAGTGAGTTTTGCTCCATTTTACCATCTTTCTTGCCACAGTTGTTGAGTGAATCACTGCAATTATTCAATGGGTCACATGGTTGTTAAGTGAATCTGGCTTCCCCATTGACTTTGCTGGTCAGAAGGTCACCAAGGGGGATCCCACGACCCTGGGACACTGCAACCGTTATAAATAATAATAACAACAACAACAACAACAACAACAACAACAACTATTATTATTATTATTATTATTATTATTATTATTATTATTATTATTATTATTATTATTATTATTATTATTATTATTATTATTATTATTATTATTATTAAAAATTATTTTTATACCACATCCTCTCCCCAAGGGGACTCGGAGCGGTGCACAGGGAAAAATTAAAATACTGTAAAATATACATACAAAAATAAATACAATGAATAAAAACGAATTAAATTTGGTTGTCCCTGCACTAAAATCCCCACATTAAAACTAACATTCCCTAACGCCCTAAAGGTAGAGACTAACCTAGGCCGGCCAAGCAGAAAAAGTATGTTTTAAGTTTTTGACGGAAGGAGCGGAGGTCCGTAGTTGTTCTAATATCGGGGGGAAGGTCGTTCCAGAGGGCTGGGCCCGCCACAGAGAAGGCCCTTCCCCTGGGCGTCGCCCGCTGACAAAGTCTAGTGGACGGCACCCGGAGAAGTCCCTCTCTGTGGGAGCGAATCGGCCGTGAGGATGTATGGGGCAGGATCCGATCCCGCAGATAGCGGGATAGCGGGATATGAGTCAGTTGCCAAGTGTCTGAATTTTGAATCACGTGACCGTGGGAATGCTGCAAGGGCCTTAAGTGTGAAAAAGGGTCATGTCACTTTTTTTCAGTGCCGTTGTAACTTTGAGCGATCACCAAGTGAACTGTTGTAAGTCGAGGACTGCCTGTGTAAACCCAAAGGAATCAGGAGTGGGCTACGGGGGGTTTGAAGGGGTTCGGGAGAACCTCTAGCTTAGATTCTGTGCAGTTTGGAGAACCCCCAAATCCCACTCCTGCCTGGCCCTGCCCACTCCTCCCCTCTCCCAGGAATCCCCACGTGGCCCATTTTAGATGCAGGAAACTGCAGGGCGCAAGTGGAGACTCAAGGAGGGTGAAAAATGGGCCTACCGGAAGTTCAGGAAGGCCGGAACCGGGCTCATTTCCAGCCTCCAGAACCCGGGGAGGCCGCTTCCACCCTCTCAGAGGCTTGGCTTCCAGAGCCCAGGGAGTGCAAAAACGCCCCCTCGCCAGAGTGCAGGAGGCCAACTAGGCCACGCCCACCCAATAACCAAACAGAGAACCCCTTGCTAAAATTTTTGAAACCGACCCCTGAAAGGAATGTATCTATATTTTGGAGGCAAACGAAGCTGAATTTACATAAAGTGTGAAAAGTTATAGTTGACTTGGAAATACATTGTGGACATTTCTTGATATATGGTTCATTACATAGCTCCAAGTATCGTATACTACTGACATTTAACTAAGGAACGGGATTTTAATTTATTCCCCCCCCTCCCTCTATGATACATCTTCAAGGGGATCTATCTCCTAGCTGCAACTTTGCCTTTTTAATCATAAAGTGTTTTTACAGCAAGCAAACAAAACAGATGCCCAAGAGACTTTGGGTTGCAAGTACGTCTGATGTCATACTAGAGCTTCTTGGAAGAGATAAACATTTTCTTTTAATAATGTATCGTTCCGTCTCATTAGAGTGGGAAAAGTGGGGATGGGAATGCATATAAGGAAATCTTTTCTTTTGGATCTTTGGCCTGCCACACTTTCTATTATTCTGCTATGCATTTTCTATTGTGGGGAAATGGGAGGGGGGGGGGAGTTGTACGGCATTAGATGCTATGTAGCCATAACAAAATTCTTTCTAGAAAGCCAAGGTCATCCTTTGTCTTTGCACCTCTGCACCTGACCAGAACTGGATGGGTGGAACTGCCAGCATGGCAGTGGGAGATTGGACCATGGGATGGACTTGTGGGTGTGGGGGCAGGGTCTTGAACTTTCAACTGGGTGGGGAAAACCAGGGAGCTTTCAGATTCGTGTTTTCCCAGATGTGCCAACATGGCTCTCTTAATAAATTGGAACTTTGAGCAATACTTTGCCTTGGACTCTGATTTAATTTGGGATGCTATTTGGAACCCTGACAGGTTCAGTATTTTGCTCCCTTAATATATCCTGCTGCATTTGAACCCTGAATGTATTTCTTGTTTCAATGGATAGAAGGTAAATAGGTGGTTGAATCAATGAAGGAATGACCTTGGTAGGACATCCCAATGGTGCTTTTTCAAAAAGGCAACTGCACTTTGTTTTTCCCCTGAAGACATTTTGCTTCTCATCCAAGAAACTTGTTCATGTCTCAGAACTGAAGAAGCTTCTCAGATGAGAAGCGAAATATCTTCAAGGAAGAACAAAGTCCAGTTGCCTTTTGAAAAAGCACCTTTGGGACAGCCATGACCTGGATGATTGAGAATCTCCACACACCTTACTAGGAGAAAATTGGATTCATGTCGTAGGGAAACTAAACATGAAGGACAAGCTCATTTATAATTGATGTGCTCAAGTGGGAAAATATTACGGCAGTCCAGTCCCATGAATTCATGTTTGGGGTTTATTAAAACTATTGACCCCTCCTGTGTGAATACCAACCATCAGCAAAATTTTAAATCTAAATGTTCACATAGCTCTAGTATTTATTCAACAAGAACATTCTATTTATCAGACGGTATTTTGGTTTCTCAATAATGGCCTGGACGTTGGTCATTTATTGACCTCTAGGATATTTTTATGTGTTTTATCTGGGTCCGCATACCGAATTTTCTGGACTATGACACACCTTTTCTCCTCAAAAAAGAGGGTGAAAATCTGGGTGCATCTTAGACACTGAATACAACATTTTTGGCCTCCTGAAACCCCGCCCCCTTTGCAAAAATGGCCATGCATAGCCTTTAGGAGGCTTTCAGAGTGCTCCTGGGGACTGAGGAGGGCAGAAATGAGCAAAAAACAGGCTGTTCCCTCCCTCCTTTAGCCCCAAGGAGCATTCTACAAGCCTCCCAAAGCTGCTGCGGCCTAGAGGTGGAGCTCTTGCCTCACAAGCAGAAGGTTGTGAGTTCAATCCTAGTTAGAGGCAGATGTAGGGTCTCCTGCTTGGGCAGGGGGTTGGACTAGATGACCTGCAAGATCCCTTACAACTCTGTTAATCTGTTAACAAGCTCTGCATACCCCCTTTTTTTTTTCTTCCAAAAAATGAGGCGTGCAAAGTTTTTAGGAGGCCTGCAAACTGCAAAAACTTTTTTTTTAAATTTACCTCTTCAAAATCACAGTGCGTCTTATAGTCCGGTGCGTTCTTTCCTTTTTTCATTCTTTTCTTCTTTTTAGCATCTGTAAGTTGCTCAAAATCATTTGGGAGTCAGGGAAATCTTGACTCTTGAAACAAATGTATACATGATTAGAGAATCCTGGTGAACGTACATCAAAGTAAACACATTTGGAATGAATTTGATTTGTGTTTTTATCACGGACTCTTAAAGTTTTGACTATTGCATATCAATGCGTCCTTCACCTAGTTTGCCTCTTCCACAGAAATATACCTCCCATCATCCCTGACCCCACAGAAATGCTATATTGGTAATCCTCAAATTACAACAGTTCATTTAGTGAACTTATGACGGTTTTAACACTCATGGCATCCTCATGGTCACATGATCCCAATTCAGGTGCTTGGCCACTGACTTATATTCAATGCAGCTGCTGTGTCTCGGGATCATGTGAAGACATTTGTGATCTTCTGGCAAGCAAAGTCAATGGGAAGCCAGATTTACTTAACTACCGTGTTACTAACTTAACAACTTTAGTGATTCACTTAACGACTATGGCAAGAAAAGTTGTAAAATGAGACAAAACTCAGTAAACCAATGTTTCATTTAGCAACTGAAATTTTGGGCTCAATTTTGCTGATAAGTTGAGGACTACCTGTACTGTATATGCTGTCTAGAATGATGAAGAACATAGTACAAGACATTGGGTATCATATCGGCTGTGGGAAAGCCGTGTTAATGTGTAGCTCACCTTAAATGTCACTGTGGGAGAAAGTGCACATTATCATGAGATGAATCCTTTTTGGTGATCAAAAGTTTTGATTAAGGATGAGTGCCTTCTGGCTTTATCAAAGAACCTTGGAGTTCCTTAGATGTTTCATCCAGAGCTAATCCTCTACACTGGTTCTCAATTTGACTTCAGAGAATCCATTTTCCATTTATGCTGTTATCTCTTAAGATTGTAACTGAGATGACGGAGTCTTATCGATTTTCTTACTTTTTTGATAAGCTACTTCAAGAAACATTGTTTTAGAATGGAGCAAATGTTTCATATATATCTATATACTACTAAAATCCTCATGGCCATGACCTTTACCTGGGCGAAATGGTATAGCATAGGTGGCACGTGAAGCCATATTTGTCGGCGCGCAAGCCGTCAGCTGATTTCCAGCCTTCCGGAGGGCTGGGGGAGGCTGTTTTCAGCCTCCCCAGGCTTCAGGAAAGCCTTCGGAGTCAGGGGAAGGTGAAAAATGGACCCAGTGGGCTACCGGAAGTTTAGAAATGATCTGTTTCCGGCTTCCGGGGAGCCAGGAGGGGCCATTTTCGCCTCCCCAGGCTTCAGGAAAGCCTCCAGAGCCTGGGGGTCATGCACGCATGTGCAGGTGGGGGAACACAGTGAATTATGCCATAACTTTATAACATTCAAAAAGTAATAATAATTATAATGGTGTCTTATTGCAGTCAGCTGCAGTCAGCAGAAGTAGCCTGCAAGTACTGCATTCTAACCACTGTGTCACCATGACTCCTAAAGGTAAAAGTTTCTCCTGTCCAGTTATTTCTGACTCTAGGGCAGAGGTCTCATTCTCGCGGCCCGCGGGCCAATTGCGGCCCGCAGGACGGTATCTTCTGGCCCCCACCTGATATGAAAGTATAATATTAGTATTAATATTAGTATTAATATTAATATAAGGAATCCCCAGCCTCACCCAGACTCTGCCTCCAGCGGCCTCCAGGTAAATTGAGTTTGAGACCCCTGCTCTAGGGGTCATGTGGCCAGCATGACTACATCCCAAGGCACATAGAACTCTTACATTCCCACCAAAGTGGTACCTATTTATCTACTCATGAGCAGGAGCTAGGGGAAGGATGGGAGCTCATCCCATCATGCATAATTGGGTCTTGAACCCAGGCTTCTTTAACTGCTGAGCCATCATGGCCCAGCTAGCCAAGTGATTATCCTGACCAAATCTGCTTAGCTTCTGAGGTCAGATAAGGTCAACAAGTTGTCTTGTATGTACCTCTCTCCACAAAAGCAAACCAATAAAAACAGATAATTATTTAAAGGTGACACAATATGAACCCACATGACAAGTTTTAGATTTTTCTTATTCTCTTAAACAAGTGTAATAATAATAATAATAATAATAATAATAATAATTTTATTTATAACCCGCTCTCTCTCCCCGAAGGGACTCGAGGCGTAGTTGTGGTAGGGTTTTGTGGTCTGCAATACTCCACAAGGTAATATATAAGAACCATTTATTTACACTGGGTATAATACTGAGTAATCCATGTTTGGATTTCTTGTTTCAGATACTACATCCTTATTTATTTCTCTGTATGTATTTATCAGATACATAAGATAATTTTACATTGTTATTTTGAGCCCTAAGAGTTTGTTGTTTCATTTATTTGATGGATTTCTATTCCACCTTTTTCTGATTCCTAAAATGCTAATTTAACATTTGGCCAAAGGATTGAGTTCTTCAGAAAGCATTTCTGCATAATTCCATTTCCAATGAATTCAGGTACATAAAGATATGTCTTTTACAATGGATGTCATAATTAAGGTTCTGTAACAGTTACTTAAAAGGGGAATGCAGTGGCTCAGTGACTAAGACGCTGAGCTTGTCGATCAGAAAGGTCGGCAGTTCAGCGGTTTGAATCCCTAGCGCTGCATAATGTCATTTCATTTCATTTCATTTTATTACACTTATATCCCGCCCTTCTCCACAGAGGACCCAGGGCGGCGAACAGGAAATTTAAAAAGATATACAAAATAGAAAATAAATAAATAATTTAAAATATATATTAAATAATCCCAATCCTATGCTAAAACCAATTATTAAAAACCCAATTTAAAACTTTTCTAAAAGTCCCCATGGGAGGTTAGGCTAGGCCGGCTTGATGAAAAAAGTATGTCTTTAGACATTGGCGGAAGAGGCGGAGGTCAGTGATGGTCCGGAGTTCAGGGGGTAGGTTGTTCCAAAGGGCAGGGCCCGCCACAGAGAAGGCTCTTCCCCTGGGTGTCGCCAGTCGGCATTGTCCGGCCGACGGCACCCTGAGAAGGCCCTCTCTGTGGGAACGTATCGGTCTACGGGATGTATGGGACAGGAGACGGTCTCGCATATAACTAGGCCCCGAGCCATGGAGCGCTTTAAAGATGGTCGTCAGAACCTTGAAGCGCACCCGAAAGACCACAGGAAGCCAATGCAGCTCGCGCAGGATAGGTGTTATATGGGAGCTTCTGGCGGCTCCCGTAATTACCCGCGCGGCTGCATTTTGGACTAGCTGTAGCTTTCGAGTGCACCTCAAGGGAAGCCCCATGTAGAGAGCATTACAGTAGTCGAGACGGGACGTCACGAGAGCTTGAGTGACTGTGCGAAGGGCAGCCCGGTCCAGTAAGGGGCACAATTGGCGCATCAGGCGTACCTGATGAAACGCCCCCCTGGCCATGGCCGCCACATGGTCCTCCAAGGACAGCCGGGAATCCAGGAGGACACCCAAATTGCGCGCCCTCTCCACGGGGGCCAGTGTTTCGCCCCCAATGGCCAGAGTTGGAGTAATCTGGCTGAACCGGGGTGCTGGAAACCACAGCCACTCAGGCTTGGCAGGGTTGAGCTTGAGTTTGTTACCACCCATCCAGATCCGTATGGCTTCCAAACACCGGGACAGCACTTCGGCGGCATCGTTGGGGTGGTCTGGGGTGGATATGTACAGCTGAGTGTCGTCAGCGTACAGATGGTACTCCACCCCAAAACCACGGATGATCTCACCCAGCGGCTTCATATATGTGTTAAACAGGAGGGGCGAGAGGACCGACCCCTGAGGAACCCCACATAAGAGGGGTCTCGAGGTCGACCTCTGCCCTCCCGTCAACACATATTGCGACCGACCAGAGAGGTAGGACGAGAACCACCGCAAAACGGTGCCTCCCAGCCCCAACCCCCCCAGTCGGTGCAATAGGATACCATGGTCGATGGTATCAAAAGCCGCCGAGAGGTCTAACAGGACTAGGATAGAGGAATAACCTCTATCCCGCGCCCTCCAGAGATCATCAACCAACGCGGCCAATGCCGTCTCGGTACTGTGACCGGGTCGGAAGCCGGACTGGCGCGGGTCTAGATAATCAACTTCCTCCAGGTGTCGCGGAAACTGTTGGGCTACCACACTCTCAACAACCTTCACCAGAAAGTGAAGGTTGGAGACCGGACGATAGTTCTCCAATAAAGCTGGGTCCAGGGACGGCTTCTTGAGGAGGGGCCTCACTACCGCCTCTTTCAAGACGGCAGGTAGGGACCCCTCACTCAAAGATGCGTTGTCAATGCCCTGGAGCCAGCCTCGTGTCGTCTCCCAGGATGCCAGTACAAGCCAGGAGGGACACGGGTCCAATAAACATGTGGTCGCCCTAAGTTTCCTTGACAGCCTGTCCATATCCTCGGTGGTAACAAAGTCAAACTCCTCCCAAGATGGAACCTCAAGACTAGTCTCGGACAGTCCCACAGGACCACTGTCGATGGAGGGTAGCTCATTCCGAATCCGAGTGATTTTCTCCTGCAGATAAATCCCAAATTCCTCTGCTCGCCCTTGTAGAGGGGCTTCCCGCGGCCTCTGGTGAAGGAGGGAGCGGGTCACCCCAAACAGGGCGGCAGGGCGGTTATCTGCGGATGCAATTAGGGTGGCACAATACTCACGTTTGGCCACCCTTATCGCCAATAAGTAAGCCCTAATATGGGTTCTCACTAGTATTCGGTCGGCTTCGGAGCGAGAGGATCTCCATCTGCTCTCTAGGCGTCTCTTGTGGCGCTTCATCTCCCGAAGCTCCTCAGTAAACCAGGGAGCTCACTACTAATGTAGTGAGCTCCTGTTTCTTGTCCCAGCTTCAGCCAACCTAGCAGTTCAAAAGCATGTAAAAATGCAAGTAGACAAATAGGAACCACCTTTGGTGGGAAGGTAACAGTGTTCCGTGCGCCGTCAACATTTAGCCATGCCAGCCACATGAGGACTGAGACGTCTTCGGACAGCACTGGCTCTTCGGCTTTGAAACGGAGATCAGCACTACCCCCTAGAGTCGGGAATAACTAGCACATATATGCTTTACCTTTACCAATTATTTCTCAGAATGGTACAATTCCAGTTCTCAAAACAGATTGGGGGGTGGGGGGAATCCAGTTGGTCTCCAGAAAGGTGCCAAGTAATACACATATACACAAACCCAACAATATTACTTATCAGGTTTTTTTTTTAAGTGACATCTATAAAGGATGATCAATTCCTAATTTTGAAGAGAGAAATTCTGCATTCATTTTATGTTGAGAGAAAGAGCGTTGGTACTTACCTGATACGCCTCTTCTAATAAGGTGGGGATAGCATCCATGTATGGGTTAACACCGTCCTATTCTCTGATTGGACTGAGCCTGTTTAATTATTAATTAGGTATACTATATAACCCGCTCCTGCTGGTCTCCTCCCAGCTTTCGGCGAATAACGACAGACACAGGCTCAATATCCTTATCCCAACCAACGAAGAAACTTTATTGGAAAACACCACCAGACTCGGCGTGAAAGGAAACCACCGAACGAAAACCAACTGGCGAACCATTCTACCGACCCCGCGGTCCTCGTACCACCCCCCCCTTAACAGGGGGGGGGTGGTCCACACAGACCAGTCCTACCCCCGGGCGGGCCGGATGCTATCCCCACCTTATTAGAAGAGGCGTATCAGGTAAGTACCAACGCTCTTTCTCAATAAGGTGGGGATAGCATCCATGTATGGGACATACCCAAGCCGGAATGCCCTTAGGGTGGGAAGAACAACGACTGGTCTACCTCAAGTAGGCGCATGAACAGCCTGGAGGACGCGACGGCCAAACGCCGCATCCGCCGATGCGAACTTATCCAGCCTATAGTGGCGTATGAATGGAGAAGGTGAGGCCCACGCCGCAGCCCGGCAAATCTCCTCCACGGACGCCTGGGCCGACCAGGCGGTGGATGTGGCCGCACTCCTGGTGGAATGTGCCGTGATGCCCGCAGGTGCCGGAGTCTGCGAAACCTGGTACGCCTCTCTAATGCATGACTTAATCCATCGCCCGATGGTGGCAATGGACACCTTATGACCTAACGAAGCCCCTTGAAAGGCTATAAACAGGGCTTCTGACCTCCTGAACTCAGCTGTCCTATCCAAGTAGGTACGTAACGCCCTTTTAACATCAATATTGTGCCAGGCCTGTTCTCTCGGGTGGACCGGAGAAGGGCAGAAATCAGGTAAGACTAGTTCTTGGGCCCTGTGAAACCACGACCCCACCTTAGGGACAAACGTGGGGTCGAGGCGCAGTACCACCCTGTCCGCATGGAAGGTGCATAAGCCCTCCCTGATGGACAGGGCCTGCAACTCCGAAACCCGCCTGGCGGAGGTGACCGCGACCAGGAAGGCCACCTTCCATGACAAAAGCTCTAAGGAAATATCCCCCAAGGGCTCAAACGGGGCCTTAGTCAGAGCCTCCAATACCGTAGGCAGGTCCCATGATGGGTAACGATGGACGACCTGCGGTCTCATATTCTTGGCCCCCTTCAGAAAGCGTCTTATCAATGGGTGTTGTGAGAGTGGAAGCCCCTCCCCCCATGATAAAACCGAAGCCAAGGCCGCCGTTTGCCGGCGAATGGTGTTCGGGGACAACCCTTTGTCTAACCCCTCTTGAAGGAAAAGCAGCACCTCGGGGACCGACGCCCCCGTAGGAACAATCTGGTGTAGGACACACCAAGATGCAAAAATGCGCCAGGTGGCATTATAGATCCTAATCGTAGAGGGGCGCCTAGATGCCTGAATCGTGTCAATGACCCTGGACGAGACATTTGCGTCGGTTAATAGCCCCCTCTCAATCTCCACACGGTCAGCTGTAGCCATTGAGGGTCCGGGTGGAGCAGGGGCCCTTGTCTCAGGACCGCAGCCAACGGGGGAAGCCTCCATGGAGTCTCCACCGACAGGGCCACCAGATCCGCAAACCACGGACGACGCGGCCAGTGTGGGGCCACAAGCAGGACGTCCGCCCTGAACTGGATGATGCGGCGGATGACTCTGGCCAGCAAGGCCGTAGGAGGGAAGGCATACAGCAGGCCCCGGGGCCACGGAAACCTCAGAGCGTCCACCCCCTCCGCCCCCTGCGAGGGGAACCTGGACAGGAACCGGGGGAGTTGTGTGTTGATGGACGACGCAAAAAGATCGATGACTGGCATCCCAAACCTCCGAGCAGCCTCCTGGAAAAGAGAGGGATGTAATTGCCACTCAGCTGGGTCAGCCTCTGTTCTGCTCAGCCAGTCTGCACGCACATTCTCCACCCCAGAGATATGCTCTGACACCATCGAGAGCAGATGCTCCTCTGCCCACATGCCCAATTCCATAGCCTCCTGCATAAGGTGGACGGACCTCGTGCCCCCCTGTCTGTTAATGTGTGCCTTCGCTGTCATATTATCTGTGAGGATCAACACATGCTGTCCCCGGACCAACCGTTCAAAGTGGTGCAACGCCAGTTTAATGGCCCTGAGTTCCAACAGGTTTATGCTGAAGGTGGACTCCTCCTGGGACCAATGTCCCTGGGCCACCTCCTCCCCCAGATGTGCCCCCCACCCCGTGAGGGAAGCATCCGTAGTCAGGGTGACCCTGTGGTCCACCCGGAAATGGCAGCCCTTGGTAATGGCCGCTGAGCGCCACCAAGCCAGTGAGCGCCTCACTCTGCCAGTTAAACGAATCCTACGCAGTGAAGTGCTAAGGCACTGCTTCTGAAACGGTAATAATGCCCATTGTAACTCCCTGGAGTGTAACCTGGCCCAAGGAACCACCGAGATGGCCGAGACCATCATGCCCAATAGACGAGACAGTGTGGCCAGAGTGACCGTGTCGTCTCCCAGCACCTGGGCCACTAGGTGACGAATGTTGACAACCCGTTCGTCGGACAAAAAGACCTGGTCTGCGACCGTGTCCACCCACGTCCCCAGGTGAAGGATCCTAGTGCTAGGCACCAGATGGCTTTTTGGAAAATTAACCGAAAACCCGTGTTCTTGCAAAATGTGAATAGTCAGCTCCAGGTCCCGACCAGCCCCCTCGCGGGAGGTCGATTGCACCAATATGTCATCCAAATAACAATGCACTCTAATCGGGATGGACCTCAGGTGCGCCGCCACGGCGGCCAGTATCTTAGTGAAGACACGTGGAGCCGAGGAAAGGCCAAAGGGCATAGCCCTGTATTGGAAATGACGTTGTAGATAACAAAAACGAAGGAACTGTTGATCTTCCGGGCGAATCGGTACATGCAAGTACGCCTCGGTAAGGTCTCCCCGTGGCGTAAACATTCTAAAATTGTTGCTAACGAATGCATTTTAAACTTTTTAAACTTCAAATACTTATTCAACAGTTTCAAATTCAAGATAGCGCGCCAGCCGCCTGACGCCTTGGGGATAACGAACAGGGTGGAATAGAACCCCTGATGTTTCTGACCTTCAGGCACCTCCTGAATGGCCTCGATGTCCAGGAGGTGCTGGATGGCCGTCAGCATCAGGAGGTGCCTGTGGGGATCATTGGACACCGGGGACCGAATGAAGAATGAGGGAGGAATGGTCATAAACTCTAGAGTCAACCCATAGCGGACCGTGGCCCTGACCCAGGTGTCAGACGTGGTCGTCTCCCAACGGTCCGCGAACATTAGCAAGCGAGCGCCAATGGGGAACCGATCATCAGAATCATTGCCTGCGACCATATCGGTTCCCCCCTCCCCGAAAGGGCCGTCGGCCCTGGTTGCCCCTCTGGGACCGGAAGGGCGGCTGGCGTTGGCGCTGACCAAAACCCCCTTGGGGCCGGTATCCCCCGGACCCATACTCAAATCCCCGGAAGGGCCCCCCAAAGTCCTGTCTATAGTTCTGTCTCCGTTGGTAAGGAGCAGGACGGGAGAAACCCTTCTTCGAGGTGGAGGGGAGAATCTTACGTTTGTCCTTCCCCTCCACCAAAAGTGGGGCGAGGGCGTCGCCAAACAGGGAGCCTCCGGTGTACGCCTCCGAAGCCAGCTTCCACTTGTGACGCATATCACTCTGCCACTGCCGGAGCCATAATAACCGGCGAGACGCCACCGCAGAGGCCATAGCCCGAGACGCGAACCTGGTGGCACCCAAAGTGGCATCGGAGGAAAACTGGACCGCCGCGATGACTTTATTCAAGTCCTGGTGGGCCCTGACATCCCCCGGAGGGATGCGTGCTTGTAGCTGTTGCAGCCAGGTCAAGCTGGATCTTGTGAAAAACGAGGCAGCCGTAGCTGCGCGGATCGCCCAGGCCGCCGCCTGGTGCCCCCTGCGGAGCGTTTGGTCAGCCCGCTTATCCTCCGGCCTCAGGGCCTCCTCTTGAGAACCCGGCAGCGTAGTGGCAGATTGTAAGGCGGCAATGGCAGGGTCAACCGGGGGCCATTCCAGCAGCTTGCCCAGTCCTTCATCAACGTTAAAGAAACGCTTGTCCGAGGACGACGGGCCCGGACCCGCTGCGGGGGCCGCCCACTGCTTCCGCACTGCGTCCAAGAATAGTTGCGGAGTTGGAATGACATCCTCCGGCCAAGTCTGCTCTTGGAACCAAGTCGAAGACGTAGAGGCCGTGGCCTCAGCAGACGCAGCCTGTTGGGGTGCCAGGGCGGAGGCGACCTTGGCTTTTGCCAGCAATGTCTCAAACAGCTCGGGGGGAAAGAGCCCTTTCGAACGAGGCTTTTCAGGCTTAACGCCCTCATCCTCCGAAAGGTTCGTCTCCCTCAGCTCACCGTCCTCCGACCCGGAATCAGGGTCTCCGGGGGTAGCCTCCGGGGAAATGGCCCCCAGAGTGGCAGACGTCGTCTTACCCGAAGCCTTAGGCCGTCTCTCTGTGGAGGTCAGGGTTGCGCGCTCTTGCAAGCCGGCGGCTATACCCTGCTTAATGGCCTCAGTAATCATGTCGGGTACAAAGGTGCTCGAGGCCGCCATGGAGGGAGTAGGGAGGGCCCCATATGGAGGCCACGCATAAGTCAGGCCCACAGGTGGTGGTAGAGTGGCATCCGGGGCCCCTGGTATCATTGGAACTTGCTGTGGTGCGGGGCGAGGGGTAGAGCCCCATATACCAGTAGTGTCTATCGACAGTAGTGGGCTAAAAGGGCCTGGTTGTAGCAGACCTGTCCCTGGGGTGACCGAGCCCTGCGTGGTCCCCATTTGTCCCTGGCCCCCCATGGGGCCTTGTGTGGGAACAGGGGTGTCCAGATGCTTCGTCTTGGCCAGCGCTTTAGAAGGCTTGGAGACCTTGTCCTTACTGCTCCTATGCTTGCTATGACTCCTGGGCTCACTCCCCCCTGTAGACTCACCAGGCCTGGTGGCAGGGGGGGGTGTCGGGGTAGCAGCCTGGGTCTGCGATCTAGGGGGGCCCTCCGGCACCGCGTTGTCAGTAGCTGCCTCCGACATAATACACAGCGTTAAAATCCGTGCAGGAAGTAATCTATCGTCCTCCTGTTATCAGCAGCGGCAATAACGGCCTCCGGACGAATTTTTCGCCAACTAAAATGGCCGCCGGAAGTAGTCAGCAATCCAAAATGGCCGCCGGAAGTAATTGGACACTTCAAAATGGCCGCCGCAAGCAGACGGACACCCAAGATGGCGCTCGTGACAGACGCTTATAACGTGCCAGCAACAGGGCACTCAAGATGGCGGCCGCAGATCTGTGGCGATTCGCGCCCTTTTTCAACGGCCGGCCTCGGGCACCTCAGAGTCTTACCGGCAAGGCCTCCGCCTCCCGCGAGGCTAAGAATCGGCCCGCTCTGGAAGCAAAGGCCGCTCGGGCCGAAACTGCTGGAGCGAGGGTCGAAGAACACCGCCGCGAACGTATCGGCGAGAGAAGAAAAACCGCGCTGCCAGCGAACTCAAGCCCTCGTCAAATGGCGAACTCCCCCTCTCGGGACGAGCACAATCGCCGGGCCGACCCTCTCACTCACGCGGCCACCGCTCACGCAACGGACAGCGCGAGGCTGCACAGGTAAGGGAAAGCCCAGGAGGCCTTTGTACCCACAGTCAGTGAGGTCTAGGCTAGATAGCCCGACCTGGCCAGTTGCCTCAGCAGCGTGTCCCTGCAGTATTTTATGTCTCCTAACGCTCACAATCTTCAGAAATAGAACTCAACTAGTAATCTTTCACTCGTAAAACCGATTTAAATCTGCTCAAGTCAGGATAAGGAACGTGTCCCAGAGTGGACTGAGCCGAAAGCTGGGAGGAGACCAGCAGGAGCGGGTTATATAGTATACCTAATTAATAATTAAACAGGCTCAGTCCAATCAGAGAATAGGACGGTGTTAACCCATACATGGATGCTATCCCCACCTTATTGAGAACTTGATTTAAACATTCATACAAGAGAGAAGAAAATTTTGCTGAATTTCTCATAGATGTCCTGTTGCTTCTCTTACACTTAGTTGTAAGACTAGCGAAGTCATTTCTAAGAATTTTTAACCTTTTTTTATATGCTGAGCTCTCCATCATGCTGGCCCTCTTTGCATTGGGTAGACCAAGCTGAAGCGGCACAGGTAGAGCGGGCCGAAGTGATGCAGTCTGGCCCCTTACATTTTCCAGGATGGCCTGGTGGGCCAGAACTGACCACATCGCAGGTCAGATCCAACTCTGTGGGCCTTGATTTTGACACCCCTGCCGGCATTACTACCGGTTTGGTGCCCGAAAAAAGGGAATAAATTTACATTTTTCAATGAAGATTATTCTGTGCATATGCAGAACAGAAAATCAAGATGGCGGCCCTGAGGATAGAACCGGTTTGGGCGCGTGTCCAGCTGATTAATACCTACTCAGCCGAACTGATCCAAATCAGTAGGAACCGACCTCTGGCGAGAGAACATCATTAACTTTTGAGGTTCTAGAAATCACCACAATTTTGATTAAAATTAAAAGCTTTTTAAAACAACGGAGAAAGAAAGACAGGAGGGGGAGAAGCCTAATCAAACTATCTGAAGAACAGAAAGCTTCTGTAGTGAGTCACTCAACTATGAGACAGCAAGCTGAGCTATCACAATACAGCACTAGAAAGATTGTGTGCTTGATTTTTGGGAAATAAGATTGTAACCTGCATTAAAAATTGAACACATGAGGCACTTTAGGCTGAGCTCATGGTGAGAAAATTTTGCTCCCTACCCGCTTGCTGATTCAGTGGCATAAGGAATAGGTGGTTGAATGTCTACTAGGAAAACTGTGAAATAGAATTTCAGGCTCAAGAGAGGCCGAACATTTAAAATTCTGCACTTTAGTTTTATAAGCAATAGAGACGATGATGCTGCATAATCAGAAACTTTGAAAATTGAAAAAAAGTCTAGCTGGTTTGCATAGATCAGTGATGGCTAACCTTTTTTGGCTCGCGTGCCAAAAGCGGGGGGAGTACAGGGGGGTCGTGCGTGGGCGTGCCACACCCATAATGCTATGTGCATGACCCCCTGCTTTTGGTGTGCTTTTTTTGCCCTTCCCAGGATCCAGAGGCTTTCTAGGAACCTGGGGAGGGTGAAAACAGCCTCACTCCCCCACCTCCAGAGGGCGAAAAACGGCCTCAAAAGAAGGCCTAAATCAGCTGGCCAGTGCACACATGCGTGCTGGAGCTGACAGGGCAATACCTCGTGTGCCCTAAGAAATGGTTCCGCGTGCCACTTGTGGCACCTGTGCCATAGGTTCGCCATCCCTGGCATAGATCATGGACCTCATCACTTAGCAATGGTAATCTCGGCAGTCCTGGTTGCTGTCATAACTCAGAGACGGTGTGGGTCCTTAAGAGTGAATATCATATCATATAAGATAACCTTTATTGTCATTTTTTTCTGTGGTCACATGTTAAAAATGAAAATCTATTGCCAGCTCTCAAAAGTGTACACCTACATAACATACATATAGATATGCTATAAATAAACATGTGTATATACCTGCACACTAACATATAAATATGTATAAATATTACTCCCTGTTCATGTTGAAGACATAGCGGAAAGAGGGAGCTGCTGGATGGGCTGCTGTGCTTTTTTATCTTTAGCTTTTGCATGAAGGTATCAGTGATGTTTGATATACTTTAGAGCAGAAAGAATCCCAGTAATATTTCAAACAGCTAAGGGACACATGTGAACATTGCACAGAGTAAGATTTGTGACTGAACTAGCTAGTATGGCTGTGCAAATAATGTGGAAGAGTGATCTCTGGCAGAATTGTCATCTGTAGGTGCCAACAGAGACGTGGCTCCCTCAGTAGCGTTACAGATTATTCACATACTCCTACCAAGATAGTCATCCCCTCAGCCAGTCTTGTTATGAAAGAATCATGCTAAGCAGTAGTAAACATCCAAGGGCAACTCTGAAAAATGCTCCACATGTTTCAAACAGCTGTATGTTATCGTTTTATGCACTGCAAGGATTGTGCATTGGAAACCGATATCCAACATGAAACAACTCTTTCCAAGTCCAACCTGCAAGCCAATTTTAACTTCTACTCTGGCTCTTCGTTGTTTCTTGTTCCCTTTGGAGGCCTTGAATCCTCCCTTTGCTTGCCATCTAAGCAATTATGCTGTCAGTCTTGCCCACTAAATTATGAATAGTCAGATTGCCAGAACTGGCTAGCTGAGTGTACTTGTGCTCTTGGTGTTCGGTTGTTGGTTGCATCTGAAGGCAGGACAAGAAACGATGGATGAAAACTAATCAAGGAGACAAGCAATCTTAGAACTAAGGAGAAATTTCCTGACAGGGAGAAGAATTCATCAGTGGAATACCTTGCCTTCATCACTGGAGATTTTAAAGAAGAAATTGGACAATCATTGGTCTGAAATGGAATAGGGTTTCCGGTTCAGTAGGGGGTTGGACTAGAAGATCTTCAAGGTCCTTTCTAACTCAGTTATGCTGTTATATATTTTTCTATCTATCTATTTATTTTGTCAAGTTTATGTAGGTGGTTAGAGGTAGTGACCCTTTGAGAGTTGTATGCAACCAGTGGTGGGTTGCAGGCAGTATGGCCCGGTTACCGTTCCACTACGGTGCTCTGGAGGGCCCACCCGTCCTCCTTACCTGTATTTGAGGTCTTCGACACTTCCGCGTACAGTGCCTGCATGACGCTTCGCTGAGCAGCTGGAGCCTCGCAGAGGCGTGTTCATGTAGTGGACGCCGGGCCCTGTTGCGCTGTACCGGTTGCACCAGGGTCCAGAAATTTCAATTTAATGTATACCGATTAGTGTACATTCAGTGACAATAAACTCTGTCTGTCTGTCTGTCTGTCTGTCTGTCTGCCTGCCTGCCTGCCTGCCTGCCTGCCTGCCTGCCTGCCTGCCTGCCTGCCTGCCTGCCTGCCTGCCTGCCTGCCTGCCTGCCTGCCTGCCTGCCTGCCTGCCTGCCTGCCTGCCTGCCTATCTATCTATCTATCTATCTATCTATCTATCTATCTATCTATCTATCTATCTATCTATCTATCTATCTATCTATCTATCCATTCATTCATTCATTTTATTTTCTTGTAAATATTCTCATTCATACTGAAAATATTTTTCCTATAGGAAAACAAAGCCTTAATACTGGTTTCTTAAAAGCTAACTGAATTTTCTTTACTATTGAACCAATGTCACAGATATTAACTAGATTGAAACAGTATTATAAATTAGTCCAATTTGGATGAGAAATATTTATGCCCTTGTTCTTTGAATTTCAGATATTTATGAGCCGCCATTTCTTACATTACTGCAGTGAGCCTACTCTGGATGTGAAGATTGCCTTTTGTCAGGTGTGTGTTCCTTACAGGTAAAACAAGGTACAGTATACACTTGTACTTACATATTTTGTGATCAGTATTTCATATCAATCATACATGTGACTCAAAGTCTATAACAACCGCCTCAATCTGTTTCATCCTATCATTGGTTATGTTGGCTGGAATTCATGGTGCTAGACTTGGAAGTGAATGGGGCATACCATATTTTCCCGAAAATAAGACAGGGTCTTATTTTCTTTTGACCCCTGAAATAAGCACTTGGCCTTATTTTTGGGGAGGGCTTGTTATTTTTGAGGTGCAGGAGGCAGCAAGTGTGGTCACCTCATGGCTGCTGCTGTGTTGTGTGTTGCTGGGCCTGCTGCTCTTTTTGCAGCAGCCATTAGTGTGACAGAAGAGGCACGGTGTCTAGGGTTGCGGGAGCAGCCATTAGATAATAATAATAATAATAAATTTTATTTACAACCCGCTCTCTCTTCCCAAAGGGACTCGAGGCGGGGCACAGGAAAATTAAAAACAATAGAGACAAACAGAGTACAAAATTTAAAATCACAATTAAACATATCCTGTGCTAAAAACATCTATAAAAACTAAAAACTGTCCCTAAAACCCCTTAACACTATAAATTAATTAAAATTACCCTAGGCCAGCCAAACGGAAGAAATGAGTTTTTAAAAGCTGTCGGAAGGAGCGAAGGTCTGTGGTTGTTCTGATTTCGGGGGGAAGGTCGTTCCAGAGGGTCGGGCCCGCCACAGAGAAGGCCCTTCCCCTGGACGTCGCCCGCTGGCACAGCCTAGTGGACGGCGCCCCGAGAAGTCCCTCTCTGTGGGAGCGAATCGGTCGCAGGGATGTATGAGGCAGAATGCGATCCCGCAGATAGCTAGGTCCCGTGCCATGGAGCGCTTTAAAGATGGTAACTAACACCTTGAAGCGCACCCGAAAGACGACAGGCAGCCAGTGCAGCTCGCGCAGGAGCGGTGTTACATGTGAGAACCTAGAAGCTCCCATAACTGCCCGCGCGGCTGCATTCTGGACTAGCTGAAGCCTTCGGGTGCACCTCAAGGGGAGCCCCATGTAGAGAGAGTTGCAGTAGTCCAGCCGGGATGTCACGAGGGCATGAGTGACTGTGCAAAGGGCACCCCGATCCAATAGGGGACGCAACTGGCGGACCAGGCGAACCTGGTAAAACGCCCTCTTGGCCACGGCTGTCACTTGATCATCCATGGACAGCCGGGCTGTCCATAAGGGTGTTAGTTGGTGCATGGGCATGTTTCCCCTCTCCTCTGGCTACATATGCGTTTAAATATTTTTGGGGAGGGGTTATTTTTGGGGGAGGGCTTATTGTAGCATGCATGCTCAAAAGCCCTATTAGGTTTATAATCCAGGATGGTCATATTTTTGGGGAAACAGGGTAGGATTTAGCAGAATGTACTTGTCCCAGCTTCTGTCAACCTAGAGGTTCGAAAGCATGTAAAAATGCAAGTAGAAAAAATAGGAACCCCCCCTTTGCTGGGAAGGTAACAGCCTTCCATGTGCTTTCGGCATTTCATGCCGGCCACATGATCATAGAGACATCTTCAGACAGTTGTGGCTCTTCGGCTTTCAAACGTAGATGAGCCCCATCCCCTATCGTCAGGAACGGCTAGCACATTCCCCCACTCCAAATTCCTTATTGAGTTTTCATATTTAAAACCGCACTAAGTACAGTTTTGTGAGTAGATTGCAAGGATTGTGCAAACATTAAAATAATTTTAAACAGTAAAAATCATAAATTATAAAACATTCAAATGTCTTTATAGCCAGGAAAGGAATATGAAAATAAAATTGTCAGTAAAATTGACTTTGTCAGCGGGCGATGCCCAGGGGAAGGGCTCTCTCTGTGGCGGGCCCTGCCCTCTGGAACGACCTTCCCCCCGACATTAGAACAACCACGGACCTCCGCTCCTTCCGCCTAAAACTAAAAACACATCTTTTTCGCTTGGCCGGCCTAGGGTAGTCTCTTTTAAGGTTAGGGGATATTATAAGGGATTTTAGCGCAGGATTATTTGTTTAATCTATTTTTATTTAGTTTAGTCATTTACTTATATTTGTATTTTTAATTTTGTACTTTGTTGATTTTAGTTGTTTTTAATTCCCTGTGCCCCGCCTCGAGTCCCTTCGGAGAGAGAGAGCGGGTTAGAAATAAAATTATTATTGTTGTTGTTGTTGTTGTTGTTATTATTATTATTATTATTATTATTATTATTATTATTATTATTATTATTATTAAAATATATAAAAGTTAAGGCTCATTTTCTGAAATGTCCTCTTAATGTAAGATCTCAGGAGAGTCTTGTTTTAAATATTTCCCCAGGCAACAGCCATGCCGACACTATATCAATATATCATCCACCAATATGTGTGAGGGGAACCTTCTTTACCTGTAAGATTTAAGAAATATTGAAAAAATTTAAATAAAAGATAAACATAAACAAATATAAGGAAAAGTTAGAGAAAGAAGGAAGATAAAAAAGTGAAGAAAGCAATACAATTAAAAGAAGGAGAAAAAGATTATCTTATTCTTTACATGACTGTTTTATTTTATTGGCAGTTTTATTTCTGGCTCCTTTGCTAGTGACCTCTTCCAGGAAATGGAGTAGACATGCTGAAGTCTTCAATTTTTCTGAGATATCTTTTCTTGCCAACTGCCCCATACCACCACATATTCTTCCCTACTTCAAGCACCAGAAATGCAAGAAAATTGATAATAAAAGTACTGGAAACCCCAGGCCTTGTTCTGAACCACAGTTATCTTGTAAAATACCTTGTATCTGTACGATGGCACTGAAGTAAAATTCTAAAATTGCTATTTCTCCCAGTCAAACAGCAAATGACCTAATTGTATCCATCCTTTGAAACGAATTTGCAAGTGATACCGAATGCTGTAGGTGGAATGTTGAACACTTTGATTGAGGGGAAAAACATGGTCCCATTTCTGTTCAAAGTGTTCTGATTTTTGGTTTTTTAAAGATTTTTTTTTGAGCTTATAATTGACTGCTGGCAAAGTAATTCAAGAATCACTTTCTTTGACATAGGGTAAATCTTTCTGTCCCATGAAGTTTTTAGAATTGTGTCTCTATGTTTCCTCATGATTAGACTCAGGGGTTTGTGTCTATACCTACATCTGTGCATACTTTGGTAGGCAAGTAGATCACTGAAGCTTGTGTAATTAGTAAATGAACAGTCTGCAATTACTTACCATATTTGTCGGAGTAAAAAACACACCCTTTTCCCTCAAAAAAGAGGGTGAAAATCTGGGTGCGTCTTATACACTGAATACAGCATTTTTTTGCCTCCCCAAATCCCGCCTCCTTCATCAAAATGGCCGTGCATAGCCTTTAGGAGGCTTTCAGAGTGGTCCCGTGGTCTGAGGAGGGCAGAAATGAGCGAAAAACGGGCCGTTTTATGCTCAATTTTGCCCCCCCCCAACCTCCAGAAGCTCTCTATAGGCCTCCTAAAGGCTAAAACAGACCCATTTTCGTGAAAAATGGGCCGTTGTTTGCTCGTTTGGGGGAGGTCCCCACCCTCCAGGAGCACTCTACAAGTCTCTTAAAGGCTATTCATGCCCTTTTTTTTGAAAAAAAAATGGGCTGTTTTGGGGAGGTATGCAGAGTGAAGATTTTTTTTAAAAAAATTTGCCCCTTCCAAATTTTGTTGTGTCTTATACTCCGGTGCGTTTTATACTCCGAAAAATACAGTAATTGGGTGGGATTCAGCCAGTTCAGACTGGTTCTCGTGGACCGGTAGTTCGGTGGATCAGTTGGCCCCACCCCTCTGCCCCTGCACTAGTCTGTCCTATATTTCCTTTGGTTGAAGCTCAGCTGATAGGCGTAGCAGAGCGGATTGCCGTGCCTCAGCTGTTTTAGTCACCGGGGCTGCAGTAGAAGGTACGTTTTAGAGCTGTTTTCAAACGCAAAGGGTGCGCTCAGCGAACCGGTTATTACACTGGTTGAATCCCACCACTGTTTTATCCAGTATTTCTCAATCTTAGCCACTTTAGAATGGGTGGACTTCAACTCCCAGAATTCCTCAGCCAGCATAGGAATTGAAATCCACCCAGCTTAAAGTAGTAAGGTTGAGAAACACTGACTTAAATCAAACATTTATTTCCCTAAGATAATGCTGTAACTGTAGAGGACAGCCTCTTGATCCTGGGAAAAGATACAGCTGCTTTAAAAAGCTTATGTCACTTGCTACATGAGGACTCCGTGCACTCCGAATTATTTAGTCTTCAAACGCTATACAATAATATAAGTCGTTAATATACTTATATTAGAATATATTTTAAATAGCACATAATGTGGCAATTCCAAATAACTTAAGTACAATTTAGCTTTTAAATAAGGAGAGTTTCCAAATTAGTACTCCAGATATAGCCCTTGATCTAATTTTCACCCAAGCAGAGTTGACACAAATAATTCTACAATGATCACCCTACAACAATTTCCTGGCCAGCCTCTACTTTGGAGTTACCATTATAATACAATACAATACAATAATAATATAATAGCAGAGTTGGAAGGGACCTTGGAGATCTTCTAGTCCAACCCCCTGCCTAGGCAGGAACCTTATATCGTTTCAGACAAATGGCTATCCAATATCTTTTTAAAGACTTCCAGTGTTGGAGCATTCACAACTTCTGGGGACAAGCTGTTCCACTGATAAATTGTTCTAACTGTCAGGAAATTTCTCCTCAGTTCTAAGTTGCTTCTCTCCTTGATTAGTTTCCACCCATTGCTTGTTCCTTGGAGAATAGCTGGACTACCTCTTCTTTGTGGCAGCCCCTGAGATATTGGAACACTGCTATCATGTCTCCCCTAGTCCTTCTTTTCATTAAACTAGACATACCCAGTTCCTGCAATCGTTCTTCATATGTTTTAGCCTCCAGTCCCCTAATCATCTTTATTGCTCTTCTCTGCACTCTTTCTAGAGTCTCAACATCTTTTCTCAACATCTTTTCTCAACCAAAACTGAATGAAGGATTCCAAGTGTGGCCTTACCAAGGCATTATAAAGTGGTAGTAACACTTCATGTGATCTTGATTCTATCCCTCTGTTTATGTAGCCTAGAACTGTGTTGGCTATTGGAGCAGGGCTAATTCAGGTTCTCTTGCTGTTAGTTTTCTTTGAGAAAGGAAAATCTAATAAGTGAAACTGTAGAAATTTACTTGAAATTCAATCAAATAAATTAAGAGTATGACATTGTTTAGTAAGGGAATTACTAATAGTAATGGGATTAAATTTTCTTGACAGTATATTCTCTTAAATCCAAATGCATAAAGGGATCATAATAAAAGCTGTCATTATTTCAGTGTTTTAATTAGCTGGAAAAAGAAGTTAGGTCTTGTTTTTGGATTCATATCCTGTTAAGATGGAACAATTTCACATAACATTGCGCATAAAATGCATTAAATTGCCAGGATGCTTTTGGGTCATTTCACATTCTTTTTAATCCCTTCTATCATCACCCTCTTATTGGGTTTGAAGTGATGGAGTCCATTGTCAGAGAATTGTGGTTATAAGGTTTAAATTCATTCCCAAACTTCATAATGTCGATTTTCAACAGCTGCTATCTAAAAATAACAGCTGCCTGAAGTGTAATTGAATATAAATATCAGTGAACTTTGGAAAATCTTAGGCTAAGGATGTATGTTTAAAAAACATAACCCTAACTTGATTTTAGAAATGTCTCTTTCAAAGAGACGCTTCAAGGCATTTTTTTTTTTAACAATACAGCATTTTGATTAAAATCTCATAGTACCACCAAGGGCCAGATAAAATTGTTGTATCCAAAGACTGTCAGTTGACAATTGCTCTGTTAGTGCACTAATAACACATTTTTCAGCTTTAGAAATATTGTTCTGTATATCTCACCATCTGGATATTCCCTCACCCTTTGCATCTACTATTTTTCCCTTAATGCTTGTTTCAAACCAGAATTTAGTCAATATTTAAATTTAATACTTGGAAGTATAATTTGGGAAAGAAACAGAAACAGTTACCCATCTGATAAAGAGAATGCTCACCATCTGCTTTAGCAAACTTCTCTGTTTGCGCAGGATTTCAGTGACCTGCCATTACCCTTGCCCAATAAGTGGAAAGATAATGTGCAATTATATGAAATCAGGTGTTAAGGTTAGCCAACTGTTGTATTCTGTGACTTGTAGTAGTGCTTCAGGTTCTTCAGCCAAACACATATTTGTCTACTACTTTATCCTTCTTCTTGTACCATCAAGGATTAAAGCTGAAACTTGCTTTATGTTAAAGGATGCATCTACCAGAAAACATTGCTCCTTATAATTTGTTCATCTTCTGATAAACTTGAGGAAGCGAGGGCCACAACTATTCCTAACCTACCATACATTGCTGGAAAGGAAAATAAATCAAGATTCTTAAGAGATGTAGTTTGTAAATCATATTCAGAATAACAGTTGGAAGAGACCTTGGAGGTCTTCTAGTCCAACCAGCTGCTCAGGCAAGAAACCCTATCCCATTTTAGACCAATGGCTGTCCAATCTCTGCTTTAAAACCTTCAGATTGGAGCACCCACAACTTCTGGAGGCAAGTCGTTCCACTGATTAATTGTTCTAATTGTCAAAAAATTCCTCCTTAGTTCTACGTTGGATCTCTCCTTGATTATTTTCCATCCACTGGTTCTTGTCCTGCTCTCAGGTGCTTTGGAGAATAGGTTGACCTATTCTTTGTGGATGTCCCTCAAATATTGGAACACTGCTATCATGTCACTCCTAGCCCTTTTCATTTAACTAGACATACTAAATTCCTGCCACTGTTCTTCATATGTTTTAGCCTTTGGTCCCCTAATTGATTTTGTTGCTCTACAATAAAATCCAGTACAGCAGTAAGGCACAACAGTCTGTATCTTAACAGAACACACACCCTGAGGAGTGTTAGGGGTGTCTTACCCCCACAGTATTTTACTCCAGACAGTAAGTCATCTGTGTACCAAGTTTGGTTGAAATTGCTTGAGGCGTTCCAGAGTTACGGCAGTACAGTAGAAGCCATTTTAAGGCACAACAGGCTGTATCTTAACAGAACACCCCCCAAAGTTGTTAGGGGTGTCTTACTCCCACAATATTTTTCTCCAGAGGGTAAGTCATCTGTGTATGAAGTTTGGTTGAAATTGCTTGAAGTGTTCCAGAGCACATGTGCGTGCACACACGCACACATATATATTGTGTTAAATTTGTGTTGATAAATAAATAAAGGGACAATCTCAATGTTACACAGGAAAAGACCCGAACACAACAAGACCAGCATACCTACACCCGTGAAAATCTATGAATATATATATATTTATTTATTTACACACACACACAAATAATAAGTCAAAATTGACGCATCCATTTAAACAGAAAGCTTTAACTATAGTTTCTTAGGAATCACAAAGAGAACAAAGAATTCAAGATGTCCTTCCTCTCGAAGATATTGGCAAGCGGTATATTGGCAAGTGATATGCTATTCAATTCAGGACTGTTGATGCCAATGAAATTATTATTACTATAAATAGTAAACCTGAAACCAACATATTATAAAATACATCTTGCTAACTGAGCACTACATGATAATTAGTTAAGCCATAATAAAATAAAATTGTCCAGCATGGTTCATATAATGACCAAAAACACAGCATGCAATTTGGCTGAAACCAGAAAAACTGATGAGTCCAGTGTTTTTGCTTTTACTCTCAGTTAACCTGAATGTTTGGAACTAACACATCTAGAATAGTACATCCTTTTTTCTCTCACATTATATTATGCTGTGTATTATGTTTAGTTGTGTTGGAAGAGAAAGGCTAATACTGAATTACGGGTTATGCCTTACAACAGAATATTGAACTAGATTAAGGCCAGTGACCCAACAATTTCTATTTTTTTCTGATTTATTTGAAAAATAATTATCTGTGAAATGACCTGGGTTTAAACTGTTCCAGGGGTGGGTTGCTGCTGGTTTGGTGCCTCAAAAATTTTGTGTGTGCAGGTTCATTTGCAAATAAAAAGATCTGCGCATGCGCAAAACCTTAAAAAATGGGGGAGAAACTTCCACTGAAAATTGTTCTGAGCATGCACAGAACCGAAAAACAAGATGGCGGCCCTGTAGGCGAACCAGTTCAGGGGCGTGGCAGGCATGGGTCGCTGCCGGTTCTAGTGACCCTTGCCACCAAATTACTACCGGTTTGGCCGAAACGGTAGGAACCCACCTTTGCTCTGTTCCCATAATATAATTAGTATAATCCAGTCAGACACTCACCTGGTCAAATCTTGCCAGTAATTCTGACTAAAAATGCCATAAATACATTGGGGAATTAATTTATTTTAATATATGTATAGAGTTGCCTATCTTACACACACAGATAACTGTAAATTAGAAAAATTGTATTTAAAAAAATGATGAAAATTAAGTCTCGCCTTTTACAGGTGAGACTTGAAGCAAGCTCACTTTGTCAGATTTGCTGAGACCTGTAGAAATGTTTGACCCTCTACTATAAAGGGCTATAAAATGGTAACCAGAACATTGAATTGCACCCAGAAGTCTGAAACGGGGATGAGCACCGCCCCCTAGAGGCAGGAACAACTAGCACATATGTATGAGGGGAACCTTTGCCTTTATGAACTTTATGGTTAAATTGACTCTCTGGGAGTTAACCGACTGGACCAACATGCTCTCCATCCCCCATCATTGGCCAATATTCTGAGAATAAATCTTTATGTAATAGGATCAGTGGTGGGTTTCTGCAGGCTCGCACCTACTCGTGAGAGCCGGTTGGCGAAATTTAGAGAACCGGTGAGAGGGGGTTCCACCGGCAAACCTGGAAGTAAATCTGGCCCGCTGCTGCCAGTGACCCAACGGGAAGGAAAGGAAGGAAGGAAGGAAAGAAAGAAAGAAAGAAAGAAAGAAAGAAAGAAAGAAAGAAAGAAAGAAAGAAAGAAAGAAAGAATTTATCATCACAATTGAGTCCAAAATTTTGGTTGCTAAGCAAGAGCGTTGTTATATGAGTTTCACCACATTTTAAAAGGCCACTCCCACCCTGTCACATGACTGCCAAGCCACGCCCACAAAATAGGCCACACCTACAGAGTAGGTTCTAAAAATTTTTGAAACCCACCACTGAATAGGATCGACACATTGACCCAAAACTATTGTTAAACCAGTGGTGGGTTGCAGACAGTATGCCCCGATACAGGCATACCGGAGCCTGCCTGGAGCACAGGTACGGTGCTCCGGAGGGCCCACCCGCCCGCCTGAGCTCTTTACCAGTCTTTTAAGTCTTCGGTGCTTCTGCGCATGGCATGTACAGCACCTGCGCGACACTCCGCTGAGCAGCTGGAGCGTGGCAGAGGCTCGCGGAGGCACTAAGATGCATGCGCGCATTGCGTGTGTGCGCGTGTGCTCCATGTGGACTCCGTCGGGCCCATTCCAACCATACCAGTTGGAACAGGATCCAGAACCCACCACTGTGTTAAACCACATTACGTATTGTTAGATAGGTTTGGTTTTTAAATCTTTCCAACCTTCTGATTCTTCTGGACAGAAACAGTACCAGCTCATTGGCGATATGGGTGATGCTATATTTTTTTTTAAAAAAAATGTTTAATGTACTCTTGTCAAAGTGGCATGTGGTTCCTCTTGTTTGTGCAACTTTCTGATGTATTTTCCAATTTCCTTTGTGAGGTGATAATATTCAGAAACCCTTCTTGTTGCTATGATTGAAGCTTCCAAAAACCCCCCCACAATGCATAGTAGACAGATGGCAAGCTTACTCCTAGCACCTGCATCCAAAGACTTGCGTGTGCCTTCTGGGTATTCACCAACATGCGACTGCAGCTTCTCCCAACATGCAGTGCTTTGGGGTCTTCACCAAAGACGATGTAAGAAAGCCCACAGGCAACTAAATTATGCTATTCCGTTTATTCTGCAAATTTGTTCATATCAACATCTCCTTCTGGCGATGTTTATAGATCATCCCCCTATCCTACATCCCCATTCCACAAATGCACATCTCTGGCTTTTGAATGCATGCTCCATGCTGGGCAGCTTGTAAAAATAAATACACTCCAAAGTGGAAGGTAATTAGGAGGAAGCCATTTTTGGCAATTATCCAGAAACAGATTAACACACTGCACCTCAGATTTTCCCTCAAAGCACAGAAATCTTCATTCTCTCTGCCTGCCCCTCCCTTCCTGGTTTAATGACAGCCATTTCCATATGCTGTCTTTGGTGCTTGTTTTGCTGTTTGGAGGTTTTTTTTAAAAAAAATTTATTTAGATTTACTTCAGAAAGCAAGGCCAAAATCTTGGGAATGTGTGCTGAAGCAAGAACATCTAGTAAGGCAAACCCAGGTGTCTGGTCAAAGAATTGGTTCAGTATCAGTGGTGGGTTTCTGCAGGCTCGCATCTACTTGCAAGAGCCAGTTGGTGAAATTTAGAGAACCGGTGAGAGGGGGTTCCACCGGCGTACCTGGAAGTAAATCTGGCCCGCCACTGCCAGTGACCCAACGGGAAGGAAAGGAAAGGAAGGAGGAAAGGAAGGGAGGGAGGGAGGGAGGGAGGGAGAGAGAGAGAGAGAGAGAGAGAGAGAGAGAGAGAGAGAGAGAGAGGAAGGAAGGAAGAAAGAAAGAAAGAAAGAAAGAAAGAAAGAAAGAAAGAGAAAGAAAAAGAAAGAAAGGAGAAAGAAAGAAAGAATTTATCATCACAATTGAGTCCAAAATTTTGGTTGCTAAGCAAGAGCGTTGTTAAATGAGTTTCACCCCATTTTAAAAGGTGGCCACTCCCACCCTGTCACATGACTGCCAAGCCACGCCCACTAAATAGGCCACACCTACAGAGTAGGTTCTAAAAAAAATTGAAACCCACCACTGTTCAGTATTATTATTATGTATTATTTGTATCATTAAAATACAAAGAATAGAATAGAATAGAATAGAATAGAATAGAATTCTTTTATTGGCTAAGTGTGATTGGACACACAAGAAATTTGTCTTTAGTGCAGATGCTCCCAGAGTACATAAAAAGACAAGATACAGGAAAAAGGAAAAAGAGTGTACAAAGTTGTAGAAGATGGGGAAAAAAGAAAGCTAACCCATCCGGAAGGTGCAAGACATATATTCACACATATACATACAAATATAGGTAGTCAAATATAGGCATTCATTTTACAACTTTTACAACCTATCGTCAAATATAGGCACTCATTTTACAACTGCCTCATTTAGCAACCGTTTGCAGTTATGACAGTGAGGAAAGTGTAATTTTGTGACGGATGCCCCCTTTTATGACGTTCACAGCATCTCTCCCTCAATTGTGTGCTTGCCAACGGTTAGTACAGTATGTTTAAAATCGAAAGCACAGTTAATCTATGATGTTTCACTTAGAAACTGCTTTGTTCAACGACTAAATTGCCAGCCCAAACTGTAGCTGTAAAATGAGCACCACCCCGTAAAAGTTGTACAGTAAACATTTTGCTGAATAGGAGATGTGATTTTTTTACAATCATCCATAGCTAATGTATACTGATAAAATATTGATTCATAGACTACTGATGACATCAATGTGCAGACAATTGAATAATTGGAGCCATTGTGTGCTAAAAGAATCCGAGAGCCTGTGATATTGCACGCATATGTTCTCTTCTTGTCCATAAATATCATAATAAGAATTGGGATCTTCTGATAAAGGTGTTGGACATATTGGGCATAGGTGGACTGTCAGGGAATTGCGTAGCAGCGGTCCAGATGAAGTCAGAGACACTATCACAAAGTTGTAATCTTTATTGTCAGCATCCAAAAAGAAAAAACAACACAATATAGTCATAAACACAAGAACATCATGAGGTAAATTAAACAGTTTACAGAACACACAGAAAAAGACGGGAAAAAGAGAAACTCCCCCCTGTATACTACAGCAACTAATCATAGTGTATTTTTCAAGAGACAACTGGACTTTCCGGTTTTTCTTTGAAGACCTTTCGCTTCTAATCCAAGAAGATTCTTCAGATCTCAGAACTGAAGAAGCTTCTTGTATGAGAAGCGAAAAGTCTTCAAAGAAAACCCAGAAAGTTCAATTGCCTGTTGAAAAAAGCACCTTTGGGACAACCATGACCTGGATGACTGAGAATCTCCATGGATAATCATAGTGTACATTGGCTCATTCATGAACCAGCACCCTCCAATCAATCAACTACAACTTTGTGTCCTGGCCTATTGTACACTTTACTGTTGCAGCTACAAAATTCAATATCCTGGCATGGACCCTTTCCTTTATCTGGGAAAATAAGCAGTGCTGAGTAGCTGTGTCCATCCTGCATTTAAACTTCTTAGAGGGGGACGTTAAGACAGAAGACTTAACATTAAAATGGTGTATACTTCCAGCTAGCTCTGAAGCTTGGAGTGTTGAGCCAAAAATAAGATTAATAAATTGTACAGATCCAGGCAAACCCCTGGTAGTAGCCCTTGATGGGACTGGGGCAGCTACCTAGAGATATGCATGTGTCGATGGTGATAACCACTTTAATTCTCTTGATAGTAACATACAAATAATTATTGCCAGAAAGCATTTCTCTGGACTTCTTCCTAGGAGAATTACTTGAAATGTGTGCACATGGCAGTGTGTTAGCAATGAAAAAACACTCTTTCCCCACTGATATTTAATCAGTTTTTCTTGTGCACTGGAAGCTGGTTCTTTCTTTTTACTTCTTTGTGATGAATAAGTGTATTTATCTAAGGATGCTTGATCAGAAGGGCTGCAATGGCTCAGCGGTTAAAGACGTTGAGCTTGTCAACTGGCAACCGGGTTGAAGAACCGAGCTCCACGCAACGGGGTGAGCTCCCGTTACTTGGTCCAGCTCCTGTCCACCTCGCAGTTCGAAAGCATGCGAATGCAAGTAGATTAATAGGTATTTTATATTATATTTATTATATTTATACCCCGCCCTTCTCCAAGCGGACCCAGGGCGGCACTTCTACCTATTAATAGATGGGAAGGTAACAACGTTCCATCAGAGATGGGTTCCTACCGGTTTGGACCGGTTCAGCCAAGTAGGTAGTAACTCGCCCTGCCATGCCCCCGAACTGGTTCTCTCTGTGGGCCGCCATCTTGTTTTTTTTAGTACTGTGCATGCGCGTGCACGCACCCTGAACAAACCGGCAGTAGCAGCAGCCGGACCCCACCACTGCATTCCATATGCCTTTGGCATGTAGCCATGCTGACCACATGACTGGAAATTTTCTTGGGACAACACTGGCTTCCCAGGCCAAGAAAAGAAGATAAGCATTCTGCCTTAGAGTCGGACACAAAACTGACAGGGAAATCTTTACCTTTTACCAAAGCAAAGAAGAGGGGGAAGAAGTAGACAACTTTAAAAACAACAGCAGCTGTTTAAATTTAAATTTAACTATAGTTAAATTAAAAGTTGTTCATGTTTATTATTTAACATGTTTAGTTATCATCTCTTTGGGTCACATCAAAATTACAATTTTGCTATAACTTTCAAAAAGTTGAAAATTCTAGGGAACCACAAGTCTGGCTCCAAGTTTTCCACTCCTACTATATGCCACATCCCTGAAGCTGCATAGAATGTTTAAATATTGATGCCTACTCTAATAATCGTCATCCTCTTTTAAAGGCCCCATAATCCCTTGCGGGGTGGAGTCTGGGAACTGAATGGAGCTGAGTGTTTACTGGCCCGCTGCCCTTTCCTGTCGCCAATGCAGAGTTCTGTTCAGCAGATATAATCTCATTGTGCCCAGAGAGAGAAATATCTGCCTCTACCTAGGATCGAACTCACAGCCTCCTGACTGTGAAGCGAGAGCTCCACCTCTAGGCTATTGCACCACTCAATGCTTAATGTAATGATAATTGTAGTTTTAAAACAAACAAACAAAAGAGGAAACTATAAAAGTCCCTTGGCCAAGAAATGTAGATGAGCATTGTGCCCTGGAGTCACGGAAACCTTTATCTTTACCCTTGCTTGATCAGGAATAGCAATAGCACTTAGACTTATATACCGCTTCATCAGGGATAGGTTCCTGCTGACATTACTACCAGTTCGGTGCATGAAAAATTTTGCTTGCTTTGCTCACGCACATGCCGAACGCGTGCTCTGCATGCGTGCACATTTGCAGTTAAAAAGATCTGTGCATGCTCACACCATTAAAAAAAGGTGGGGGGGGGAATTACATTTTTTGAATGAAGATTGTTCTGCGCATGTGCAGAACAGAAAATAAAGATGGCGGCGCCCAGGATAGAACCAGTACAGTTACATGTTCGGCCAAACCGGTAGGAACTCACCTCTGCCACTTCACAGTCACCTTGGAAGGATGGAAGACTAAGCCAATCTTGAGCCTGGGGAGAATCGAACTCCTGGCAGGGAACTGCAGTGTTAACCTGCAACACTGGGTTCTAACCACTGCGCCACCACGGCTCCTAGCTCCTAATGCTGGGAATCCTAGTATTAAGTTTCTCTCTTCAATTGGAGGCAACCTGTCATGGACAATGAATGAGACTGAAGATAGGGGTTAGGACTTCTATGCGTGGCTGCTGTGTTCGTGATGCCTTGTGCTTTCCATCATTGTGCTTTCTTTGTGGTCATCATCCATTTCTGACTGGTTCACCACAATCAGAAGCAGACAGCCAATTTTTTACTCAACTTCTTTTTGACTTCCAGGCAAAAACGGTGGCTTGAATGAAACAGCTCAACTGTTTCATTCAAGCTGATTCTGATTTGGATAAAGCTGTGCACAGCAAATAATTTAGTAGTGATTTCTTAAAAAAAAAAAATAATAATAGAGGATACGCCTTTCATTAGTATAAAGGAAGTTAATGTACGGTATGTGTCTACATGAAAAATGATGATCAAACCAAATTTAATAGTTTAATGTGCAAATACAATTAACCTTTTTTAGAAGGCAGCTGTAACTTTCATTTTCACTTTTTATTTTCTTGTGAAAATGACTTTCTTGCTGGAAAAGGCTATAAAAATAGCATGTCTCATACATGGGAAGTAGGATGTATTAATTACAGTAATTAAATCTTTTATTAGTTCTGTCTTCAACCAAAGGTTAGGAACGTAGCTATTCCTATTATGTGTAGTTTTCTAATCCTGGCCTATTTCAAAGATGATCATTCATTCATTCATTCATTCATTCATTTCCCATCTTTATTATTTTTACAAACAATTCAAGGGGCAAACATATCCATTATAGTTTCTTCCTCCTGTTTTTCCCACAACCGTAACCCTGTGAGGTGGGATGGGCTGAGAGAGAGTGGCCCAAAATTATCCAGCTGGCTTTCATAGCTAAGGCAGGACCTGGACTCATGGTCTCTAGTTTTCTAGCTGGGTACCTTAAACAAGGGGTCCCCAACCTTTGCAACTTTAAGTCTGAAGGACTACAGCTCTCAGACTTCTCCAGCCAGCTTTGCTTTCCAAATACAATTCAGAATGTATGCACTCATTTTTAAAGATAAGCATCACTTATAGTGAGACACCTGCAGAGATTCTTTACTATCAGTTTGTATCTGTGTCTGCTTGGACATAAATGTCTTTGCTTTCTCTTTCCCAGGTTAAATGGATGCTGCCCCAGGGGAAAACTTTCCCTGGTGTCTATTCTTACATCATTTCTTCATTATGTAAATTCTATTTAAATGTTATTTAATGTTTTCTTCCCTAATCTGTTGTCAATTTGTTAGCTTTTATTTCTAGTCTTCCTGTTCCTTTTGTGTTGTGATACTATTTTTTTATTCTTTTCAGGCAGTGTATAATTTGTAATGTGTTGGAAAGAACATGTTAATCTTATATCTATCTATCTATCTATCTATCTATCTATCTATCTATCTATCTATCTATCTATCTATCTATCTATCTATCTATCTATCTATCTATCTATCAGTGTGTGTGTGTGTGTGTGTGTGTGTGTCTGTGTCCAGCATAACTCTGGAACGCCTCAAGCAATTTCAACCAAACATGGTACACAGATGACTTACCCTCTGGAAACAAATACTGTGGGGATAAGACACCCCTAACACCCCTCGGTGTGTGTGTTCTGTTAAGATACAGCCTGTTGTTCTTTCAAATGGCTTCTACCGTACTGCCGTAAAATGGCTTCTACTGTACAGTGCAGTCGAGTTGCCATGGCAATGGCTTCTCAGTACTGCACAAGGGAGCTCCCTCTGGTAAAGGGGATGTGGGAAATCCAACATTCGAAATTACATTTGGTCTGGACATTTTCAACATAATCAGGGCTTTTCCTATCTAATACACGATACGGATAAATAAATACATGAGCAATGCCAGGTTATCAGCTAGTTTATCAAATAAAGTACAAGCGCATGGACACAAATCAACCTCAAATCTCATTTTTATTATAACATAGGAACATACTAAGGATATTGGTGAAATATAAATAATAATGTATTGTGAATTTCAGTGCATTGGGATTTTATTTATTTTGGGGCACATTTTGAATGGTCTGAAAAATTCCTATTTGCACTAGGATTTAATCCTGGAAATGTAATAGAAATATAATATGAAACGCTGCTCCTGTTCTTCTTTTTTTGCCACAACTCGTGTTAAAATCTTACGTCCATTATTCACTGAGCAATATCTTTGTTGTGATTAAGAAGGGAGTACATAAATTCACAGCTGTAACTGTCTACCATGATCAATAGCCCTAAATTTAACTTTAACCCATTTGGCAGGAGGGGAAAAAAGAGAGCTGAAATAAGCAGACTTAATTGATTGGTGTGCAAAAACTTTTTGGCAGGCAAAAACAGAACAAGAGCCATTAAAGTCTCAAGATTAGCTGTCCTGAAGAACATCTGGCTTGAACTGAGAGAAAGATCATGTCTGAGAAAATGACTATGCCACATGCAACGAAAGTAATTGGTAGATATGCCCCTTGGCAAATTAGATCAGCTGTGTCAAACTTAAGGCCTGCAGGCCAGATCCAGTCCACTGGATGCTTAGATCTGGCCTGCAGGACCGCTCTGGAGGCCTTCCCGAGCTCCATTTTCACGGGCAGAGAGTTGCAGGAAGCTGTTGCAGCAAAAAACAGAGCTCAGGAGCCCATTTTCACTGGCAGAGCAATCGGGCCACCACAGGTGCCCACGACATGAGTGACATCGAACTAGCCACCATGGCCACTCCACCCCGGCCCCCACGAGGTCAAATACAATCCTCATGCGACCCTCAATGAAATCAAGTTTGACACCCCTGAACTAGGTGACCACAGTAAATCATGCTTACAAGTTATTTTTCAAGCATGCTTCCATAAATAATTATTGGTGAACCTATGACATCTATTACACAATTTTGAAAGTTTTCATATTTACATAATAAGGTTTTGAGGAAGACTGCATTTTGACAGGGCTGTATCAAGTGCACAACAGACGGTTTTTACTTTACACACCGAATATCATTTTTTTCTTAACTCCTATTTACAAACATATTTTAATATTTACAAAGAGGGATTCTTGTCAAAGAAGGAAAACATGTTTGTCAGAATATTCATGAACCGGGAGAGACATGGTAACAAGGTTAGCCAGTGAATAGGCATGGTAACAGGTCAGCCAATGGGGCTTGTTTGGAAAACAGAAACTTGAGCAAGAAATCTGGGCATGGCTTAGCTCTGTGCTCAGCTCTAAAACTGAAACTAGTCTATCTGGACTGAAACACAACTGTTCTCTGCCTGTGAACCAGCTGTTGGTATTGTATATTTATTTATGTATTATATTATCTATAAAGAGAACTTAATGAATCCTGCTGAATCAGTTACCTGTGTGTGCTTTCTGGATTTGATTTCTGCAACAAACTCTGACAATGTTATACAAACTCTTGTGCTCAGCCTAATAGATCTTTTGACTACAGCTTGCTTTGTAAAATTAGATTTCATCTTTCTAAGCAAAAATTATGACTAAATTCCTTTTTACAGATGTATTTGGAGAACTGGGTATAGATATAAACATCTGAATATTGAAATTAGCAATGTATTTTGAGCATCTCATTATGCTCCAGGTTTATTGACTTTCTGTTGTCTTTCTCTCTTTTCTACATCATTCCGTCTTCATGGCAGGGATTTGGGAAACAAGTGGATGTGTCATATATTGCCAAATACTACAACATGAGTAAAAGCAAAGTTGACAACCAGTTCTACAGTGTGGAAGTAGGTGACTCGACCTTCACAGTTCTCAAACGCTACCAGAACTTAAAACCAATTGGCTCTGGAGCTCAGGGAATAGTTTGGTAAGATTCGCTCAGTTTTTCTCAATCTTTATTCCTTGTGAATTGAGTAATGCCACCTCTGGTATGCATTAAGTACAGGTATCCTTGACTTATGACCACAATCGAGCCCCAAATTCTTGTTGCTAATTAAGACATTTGTTAAGGGAGTTTAGCCCCATTTTACGACCTTTTTGCCACGGATGTTAAGTGAATCACTGCGGTTGTTAAACTAGTCAGGCGTTTGCTAAGTGAATCTGGCTTCCCTGTTGACTTTGCTGATCAGAAGGTTGTCAAAGCTGATCACATGACCCCTGGACATTGCAACCGTCATAAATACATGCCAGTTGCCAAACCTTTGAATTTTGATCACATGACCATGGGGATGCTACAACAGTCATAAGTGTGAAAAATGGCCACAAGTCACTTTTTTCAGTGCCGTTGTAATTTCAAATAGACACAAAAGTTGTAAGTCTTGGATTACCTGTATGAGTCATGAATATTGCCCTAAATTACAATTAAAATGTATACAAAGGTTGAAGTAAGAGGGTGGGAAGGCTTAATGCTTAAAGATTATAATTTTGGTTTGCTGGTCCCCCCGCCTCTAGATTCTACATTGCCTGGTACTAAATGCCATAAATGAAAATAAATTAACTGTGATAAATTGTGATTGTGATGGAACAGCTACTGGTCAATCTATAAAAACTAATTAAAGTGTTTTGAGTCTAATGTGGCATATCTATGATAGTTTCCGAGTCTTCCATGCTTATAAAAATACTAGAAGTAAGGCATACTTTGAAAAAAAATGTTCCTAGACTAAATGTGCTACTAATCTCTGCTAATCGCTGCTTATTTCTGGAAATAATTTGTTGTTGGTGTTAGTTGCAAAATCGTGTCTGACCCTTCACGATACCATGGACAATGTTCCTCCAGGCCTTCCTGTGCTCTACCATCCTCTGGAGTCCATTTAAGCTCACGGCGACTGCTTCAGTGACTCCATCCAGCCACCTCATTTTCTGTTGTCCCCTTCTTCTTTTGCCCTCAATCTTTCCCAGCATGAGGTTCTTCTCCTACAGGGGGTCCTTCCTTCTCCTTAGGTGGCCAAAGTCTTTGAGTTTCCTCTCCAGGATCTGGCCTTCTAAAGAGCAGGCAGGGTTCTTTTTAAGATTTCAGAACGTTCCTGAATCAAGCACTGAGGATTTGAAAGATTTAATGTGTACGATATTAGCAGATTATACAAAAAAAGTAAAGAAGATATTTGGGGGGGACATCGATATGATTTATAGAATTAATTCAGCATATGCCAGGATAAATGAAGTACCCAGAGAGATACATATTAAATTTGTAAGAAGGTCAACAAGGGAGGGGATCCTGAGAGCACAGAGAGATGGTCCTTTAATTTATCAACAGAATGAGATTGCCATCTTGAAACAGATCCCGAAAAAGATTAGAGAGATAAGGAGGAAATATTCCTTCTTATCAAAAAGATTATTTAAAAAGGGGGTGTGGTTCAAGTGAGTGATGCCCGAGGGAATGTTGGTGTTCTGGGAGGGGGGAAGAGTAAGAATTAAAACAATTGCAGAGGCGGAAGCCTTTCTTAAAAAACACTCCTCAATCCTGGAGGACGAAAATTGGGGAGCGGAGTGGGCCACGGCGCCGCCCACTGGAGGTCAGGGAGAAGACAATACAATTGCCAAAAGACTTAGATCTCACAAGTGACTTTATTTCTGTATAGTACAACTCTTATTTGGATGTTTACAAATGATTGATTGCATAGATTTTAAAATGAAATATTTGTATCTCTTTCCACTTTGTAGAAAGAATGAAAAATTTATTGTATTATCTATTTTTTTTTATGAAGCCTCGGAAGAGGCCGACACCTCTGACATAGAGGTTCTCAAAATGTCTTTGTAACTCCTTATATTCCCTTATCCTATTTTTATAAAATTTGTAAAACCCAATAAAACTTTTTCAAAAAAAAAAAAAAACCATAAAGAGCAGGCAGGGTTGATCTCCTCTAGGACTGACTGCTTTGATTGCCTTGCAGTCCAGGGACTCGCGTGAGTCTTGTCCAGCACTATAGTTCAAAGGCCTCCATTCTTTGGCGCTCAGCCAAATAATTCCTATGGTCCAACCTTCACAACCATACATGCAACTGAAAAAACCATAGCCTTGACTAGACGCACTTTTGTTGGCAGGATGATGTCTCTGCTTTTTAGTATGCTGTCTAGATTTGCCATAGCTTTCCTCCCCAGGAGCAAGCGTCTTTTAATTTCGTGGCTGCAGTCCCCATCTGCGGTGATCTTGGAGCCCAGGAAAATAAAATCTGTTACTACCTCCATGGAAATAATAGCATTCGTTTCTTCCTGCACATATTAGATATTAGCTAGCATACGGATATTGTGGTACACAGCTTACACATTTTTGCAGCTTCTTCCAGAAAGAACATTTCAAGCAGAAGAGTAATTTCCCCCTTTGCTGTTCAAGAACAATCTGGGATTTGCCAGGCAATATGTCTCATCCTGTGTAATTTTTGAAATTGTCACAAATTCAAGGTTCCCAAAGTTGACATGACCATTAATCCTTCTTCATGGAGGAAAAAAGAAAAAAAAACACCTGACATTTCAGCGAAACATATAAATAATATTGTGAAGGTTGCATTATAAAACAGGAAGGGCTTATCAATCTCACAGTGTAAATAATCAGGTCTTCTATGGTTTATGCAAGTATTTCTCTGATGAATGGTCTTGGTTCTACTGCCTTAAAACCCTCTATAGTCTACTTGTTTCTTTTCTTTCCTGGAATGTTTTGGTAGATTTGGGGATATTCTTTCTACTTTCATTATGAAAAGAGATGGTTCATTATGAACCATCACCTTTCTATTAATTTGATAGTTAATTTTATGTTAAACAAAAGTTAAGCTATTCTCCAAAGTACCTGAAGGCAGGACAAGAAGCAACAGGATGGAAACTAATCTAGGATAGAAGCAATCTAGAACTAAGGAAAAATTTCCTGACAATTAGAACTATTAATCAGTGGAATAACTTGCCTCGAGAAGTTGTGAATGCTCCAACACTGGAAGTTTTAAAGAAGATATTGGAAAACCATTTGTCTGAAGTAGTGTAGGGTTTCCTGCCTAGGCAGGGGTTTGGATTAGAAGCCTTCCAAGGTCCCTTCCAACACTGTCATTCTGTATTTCCTGTAAAAGTGAGACAATTGCTTGGATCAAACTTAAGTATGATCCTAAATCCTCTCTCCATTTCTTCTGACATTCACTTTGATGGTAAGATCATACTGAATTTCCTTCCTAACGATGCTTATGGGGCTGGAGACTAAAACATATAAAGAATGATTTCAGAAATCGGGTATGTTTTTAGTCTAATGAAAAGAAAGACTAGGGGGTCATATAATAGCAGTGTTCCAATATGTGAGGGGCTGCCTCAAAGAAGAGGGAGTCAGGCTATTCTCCAAAGCACCAGAAGGCAGGACAAGAAGCAATGGATGGAAACTAATCAAGGAGAGAAACAACCTAGAACTAAGGAGACATTTCCTGATAGTGAGAACAGTTAAGCAATGGGACGGGTTGCCTTCAGGAGTGGTGGGTGCTCCAGCACTGCAGGTTTTTAAAAAGAGATTGGACAGCCATTGGTCCAGAATGGTATAGGGCAGGGGTCTGCAAAGTTGGCTCTTTTAAGACTGGTGGACTTCAACTCCCAGAATTCCCCAGCCAGCATAGCTGGCTGGGGAATTCTGAGAGTTGAAGTCCACCAGTCTTAAAAGAGCCAACTTTGCAGACTCCTGGTATAGGGCAGTGATGGCGAATGTTTTTCTCCCCGGGTGCCAAAAGGGTCCGCATGCATGCTATAGTGCATGCGTATGTGCATGCCCACACCCATAATGCAATGCCCTCCCCCTGCGCATGTGCGCACAGCACCCCCCCTCTCCCCCCCATACACACTCCCTTCCACACATGCGCACAGACCTCACTGAAGCCTCCGGACTTCCAGCAGGCCCATTGGGCAGTTTTTTTTGCCCTCCCCAGGCTTCAGGAAAGCCTCCAGAGCCTGTGGATGGAGAAAAATGGGTCCAACAGGCCTACCGGAAGTTCAGAAAGGAACTTCCGGTAGGTCCGTTGGGTCATTTTTCTCCCTCCCCAGGATTTCCTGAAGACTGAGGAGGGCAAAAATAGCCTCCCCCCGCCCTCCAGAAGACCAAAAATCATCTGGAGCTGACATAGGGTGACATAGCCTTGAGTGCCCTCAGATATAGCTCCAGGTGCCACCTGTGGCACGCGTGCCAGAGGTTCACCATCCTGGGTATAGGGTCTCCTGCTGGTGCAGGGATTTGGGCTAGAAGACCTTCAAGATCCCTTCCAACTCTCTTATTCTGCCAACTGACAAAATCAAATAGAAATAGACATTTGTGAAGAATCAGTAGGAGGAAAACACTTCAAATCTACTCAGAGCTGAATTTGATTTGTTTGTTGCTTCCACAACCTTCTCCACTCCTATGGGGATTGAAACCACCCCCACATCTGTTTTAGAAACATATGACAGTGTGTCATAGGACAATATTTTCTAGCAGATTGGGTTTAGCTCAGGAACAGTCTTTCTCATTTCCTGCTCTTTCATCCTTTCAGTAGGAGTGCTGGAGGTTGGGAATTATTCTAATAGAAAGTGGGCGTAAAGGTCATAGAAATAAGAATTATAAAACTGTAAGTAGCTATTAATGCGAGACCATTGTAGTAGTTAAGGAATCAGCTAGAAACAAGGAGATCTTGAATTGTAGTCCTGGCCCAGAGCCATCTGGGGGACCTTGAGCCGGTAACTCTTTTTCAGCCCTAGGAAGGTGACAGTGGGAAAGTATTTCTGAAAAATATGCCAAAATGACTGCAGGGAGTTATCCAGACAAGCTCTGAGAACTGGCTGTGGTTAAACAGAAGAAAAAGTACCAGGATAGGATAGGATAGGATAGGATAGGATAGGATAGGATAGGATAGAATAGAATAGAATAGAATAGAATAGAATAGAATCACAAAGAATTTGTCTTTGGTACATATTCTCTCAGTGTACATAAAGAAAAATTAAAGAGAATATATTCATCAAGAATCATAAGATACAACACTTAGTGAAAGTCATAGGTTACTATTAAGCAATCAAATCATACTAGGAACCAAGTAAACTAATATAAATTTTAAAGATACAAGCAACATGGCTATAGTCATAAGTGGAAAGAGGTATGTACTAGGAAAGAGTTAGGTACTAGGAAGGAAGAAAAGAATAATAGTAATACAGTCTTAGTAGATACTTCAACAGTGTTGTGAGGATTAGTTGTTTAGCAGAGTGATGGCATTCAGGAAAAAACTGTCGTTGTGTCTAGTTGTAGTGTACAGTGCCCTGTAGCATCGCTTTGAGGGTAGAAGTTGAAACAATCTATGTCCAGAATGCGAGGGGTCTGTAGATATTTTCACGGCCCTCTTTTTGACTCGTGCAGTGTACAGGTTCTCAATGGAAGGCAGATTGGTAGCCATTGTTTTTTCTACAGTTCTAATTATCCGTTGAAGTCTGTGTCTGTCTTGTTGAGTTGCAGAGCCAAACCAGACAGTTATAGAGGTGCAGATGACAGACTCAATCATTCCTCTGTAGAACAGAATCAGCAGCTCTTTGGGCAGTTTGAGCTTTCTGAGTTGGTGCAGAAAGAACATCCTTTGTTGTGCTATTTTTGATGACATTTTTGATGTTAGGCGTCCATTTTAAGTCTTGAGCTATGATAGAACCTAAAAAATTGGAAGGCCATCAAGGTCAATTCCCTGTTCAGAAACTAAAATTGTCAGAGGTTCAAGGTAGATCAGTCCTCCACTGTTTCCCAGTCTGCCCAAATTCATGATTGCTGCATCAATGACCTTGTCTAACCGTCTCATCCTCTGCCAACTGTCCCCTTCTCCTTTTGCCCTCAATCTTTCCCAACATCAGGGTCTTTTCCAAGTCCTTATAGAAGTGGACAAATTGCTCATTATGAACTTATTTTGCTTTTTTGCTCTGAAGGCAGGAAAAAACATAAATGGAAGCGAAGCAAAATGTCAGACCTTTTGCATTGGCTGGGAGGTTAAAAAAAATGACTGACATACAACTGATCAACATTGCTTGTCTGTACTGCCAACATATGATTCAGAGGTGGGTTTCTACTGGTTCGGCCCGGTTTCGCCGAACCTCTAGTGGTTTGGTGGCCTGGGTTGTTGGACCGGCAGTGACCCAGGCCTGCCACCCCCCGAACTGGTTCTCCTGGCCGCACCGCCATCTTGTTTTTTGCTGCTGTACATAGCGGGCGCGTAGCGGCCATGAGCAAACCAGCAGTAGTGACTGCCGGAACCCACCCCTGATATGACTATGAGCTGAAGGACAGGAGAAGGGATGTCTGGACCCCTTGTGTCACCTGTTCAATGTGTTTGTGTAATTTGCTTTCTAGAAAGACTCCTGAGAGCTTATTGTGTCATACAAAGTTAGCAGGGCTGGGACAGACAAGATCCCTGTGGAGAAGAAGGAAACCTGGATGAATGGAATCCAACCAATTCACATCCGACTCTGATTATGTTATGTCTTTCCTTCACCGTTAATGGTGCAGCTATCAGTTGCAGTAATTGTCTTTAGAAGTCTAAATAGAAAAGTAATACTTCAGGCCTAGAAAAATGTCAGGCTAAAAGTTTTTGCTGTTTTTATAGAAGCATCATGAAGTCTGATCTTTTTTGTGTGCCAAAAGTCCAATGATAAACATTGAACCAACATAACACATGTTATTTTCTCAAGCCTAGCAAGGAAAGATGCTTCATCTCTGTCAAATAGTCTTGGCAATTTAGTCTCAATCCATTTTTTTTTTTTAGCTTGCAAAGCAAAACCAGACCGAACGAGACTGGAAATTTCTGGCCAAGTATACTTGCGGTACAAACTTTCCTCCTCAAATGTTTGCTGCTAAGAAAATTATACGGTAGAAGAAGTCAAGTGGTTAAAGGCTGTGGTTGTTCGTTCTTTAGTCCTTTGCGAAGTGTAAACTTTTAAGGGCTGGATATCAGCAAAATTATAACCCAGGGCTCCTGACAAAGTAATATGAAAAGGCAACTTCGCCCAGAAAGAGATGTATTTTTGTATTTGCATGACATTGACTTCTATTCAATTGCTGTATCAAGGAAAAGTGAATAGCTGCACCTCTGTCCATTCTTAGCCTCCCTCCCTCCCTCCCTCCCTCCCTATTTCATTGGAACCAGAGGTGGGCTGCTAAGGGTTTGCCCGGGTTCAAGAGAACCCATAGCTAATGTTATGGCCGGTTCGGAGAACCTCCAAATCCCACCCCTGGCTGTCCCACCCTGCCCTCCCACCCCACCCCTCCCAGGAGTCTCCACGCTGCCCGTTTTAGATGGGAGGTAAGTGCAGGGCCTGAGCGGAGGCTCAGAGAAGGGGAAAACGGGCCTTCCGGGAGGCCAAAATGGCTGTTTTCGGTGTATATGACGCACCAACATTTCCACACTCTTTTAGGGGAGGGGGAAGGTGCGTCTTATACACCAAAAGTTACGGTAATTATGGAGGGCTTTCACATCATGCTAAACAAAAAGACATAATTATTATGTCACATAGTACATCTAAGCTGTGACCTGGGCTAGCATGCCAAGGAGCGAGCTTGTAGCTTACCTTTTTAAGGGTCCGTAATTTAATGCAGAAATCAATTAAAAGCAAATTAAATAAAATACCTGACACCTTCTCAGTGCATAGAAATAAGTGCAGGGGTAGTGATATAAAATATAAACGTATAAAAATTGGAACACAGAGAAAATCTGAAGGCAGGATAAACCTCCCCCCCCCCCTTTTTTTTTTTTGGATACAAGAGAAAATTGAAATTCAACACCGGAATATGAATTATTACTGGGCCCCTTTCAAGCTTAAGAGTTGTGCAGCAATAAAAGGAAAAGGTTGGCATGGTGATTATTTGACAAATCCTTCCATCCATTTGATAAAAACCCCATTTTTAGCTCTTGCTGATGCTATTGAGAAAAGCACATCCTAGGCATATTCTTCGTATTTATGTTCTTTTATGTTTCAGACATCTTTTGTCATGATGCTTGCTATTGAGACGCAGCTCCTCTGAAATGTGGAATTCAGAAAAATCTTTTCTGAGACATTATTTCCTGTCTTTTTAGCTATTTTTTTAATGGGTGTTGGAAGTCATAGCTCACAATACTTGTGAGTATTGTACATATCATATTGATATGAAGTCTCCCAACACTAACGTATATCTGCTTAGTAAGTAAAAGTATGACTTCTATAAAGGAAAAAGGTGTGAGGTCTATATCAAAACAGGGTTTTGATTACAACCACCCTTGTAGAAATAAAAGCTATCATATATTCATATATCATATATTCTAATAAAGGAGAGAACCAACTTAGAATTAAGGAGAAATTTCTTGACAGTGAGAACAATGAATCAGTGGAACAACTTGTCTCCAGAAGTTGTGAATGCTCCAACACTGGAAGTTTTTAAGAGATTGGATAACCATTTGTCTGAAACGGTGTAGGGTTTCCTACTTGAGCAGGGGGTTGGAGTAGAAGACCTCCAAGGTCCTTTCCAACTCTGTTATTCTATTCTATTCTATTCTATTCTATTCTATTCTATTCTTACGCTTACTCTTACTCTTACTCTTACTCTTACTCTATTCTATTATTTTGGCCCATATAGTAAAATGTTCATATACAGCCCTAGAATTGGCTGTTTACTGATGAAGCAAAAAGACTGGTTAATATGGTTTTATATGTGTGAGGCTTAATTTGCTATTTTTCAAACATGAGTTTTACGGATATTATGGTATCAACAAAACAAATTCAGTTTTTTAAAAGAAAGCAGAGCTGGCGGCAGACTCGGACGATGAGGAGGTTGGGGAGGAACTTGAGCCAGTTCTGGAGTCTGGGGAAGGCTCTGATGGATGCTCTGTGTCAGATGCAGAGATAAATCCAGGGCCGTCTGACATTTCCCAGCCACCAGAGAGGCAGCTGCCTTTGGAGGCTGATATGAGTGAGGAGGAAGAACAGCTGGGGACTGTTCCAGATGCATGTACACACAGCGAAGTTAGGAGAGATGAGCAACAGAGGACAAGGAGTTGACTCGGGAAGCAAAGCACACATGGACGCTGAATGGCCCCTCCCTGGCTGGGGAATAATTAGAAAGAAAGGGGAGTGGTGGTCGTAGGAGCCAACAGTTCGTATTTCTGAAGATTTTGCTCATTGTGTTTCGTGTCACAAAAACTGCTTGCCAGAACTTAACAGGAGCTGGGAGCTCATGGCCTTGCCAAAGAAACTGATAAGGTTCTGTTGCTGCAGTTAACTCCTTGAAGGACTAATGCCTGGACTTTTCGGTGGGTAAATGCAATTAATTCACAAGAGGTAAATAAAAAGGGGGTTTTCGTGATAAGGAGTCTGTTTCTTGCTCTGCCAAGGCTGGGTCAGAACACAGAGATACAGCGAGGTCAGGAAGCATTCTTAGATGGTGGATCAGCTTTCTTAGGCAATGGTACCTCATCTGCAGCAAGCTAAACCCAAAACGTCTAACTTCATAAATGACCAACCACAGAAACAGGGTGGCAGGTAAAAAGGAACACCGCATATTGGTTAAAAACATTTACAGCAAAGTTTATGTATTGCAACATTTTCCTGCAGATTCTGCTTGGATAGAAATATTTTTCCCTGTTACTTGGATATAACGAAAACTATTTTTTTTTAAACCAAAGTACCACACGACTTTTTAACTCTTTTTCATTTCCCCCCAATGTATTCGTATGGATAAATTGTGGCTGAGATAATGCAATTAACAATTTTCTGTCAAGGATGCCTGCAGAGCTTGGGACCTTTTTTTCAACCAGCTTGAATTTTGCCTAGCTTCTTACTAATTCAAATGTATAATTTAGGTTGTATCTGTCAAAAGGTGTTATTGAATGTATGCCAGATGCTGAAGCCAAATGCTTAATCACAGTCCCTACGAAAAAAATATCTCTATGTTCTACAGCCATAATTGGTTTGCAACAGCAATAATTTCCATGTCATGTATATATTCTGAGCCAAAAATAGGGATTATGCCAAGATCATCATCTACATTAAATTATTTTTGGGGGAGAATTTATTAGCAAAAAATGTGACTTTAATGATTTGGATCCAAAAATGAAAAAAAGTCTAGATTTCCTGAATAAAAGTAAAGTGATACCTAGAGATAACTTTAGTATTTTTTAGGTAGGAAAAGGGATGATTTTTTTTAGAAATAGTTTTCTAGAACTATGCTTAATTTATCTATATTGATGCATGAAAAATACTAGCATAAATAAAGAATTAAAATGTTCCCTGGATTTTAATGGATATAAAGGCAATTTCTTTTAAGATGTTGAACACATTTGTCTAAGTAAATACATATTTTTCTGATCTCAGAAGATCAGAAAGCTACAAATTGCACATATACAATTATTTCTTCCAAATAATTAGTGGAGAGAAGGTGATAAAATATTTAATATAGACCACTCTGCACATAGTATAAGAATGGATCTTTCATATTAATATTCAATTTATTATTATTACTGATCAATAAAGCAAAACACAAACCATCCGGTTCTCACGAAAAAGGATTTGCATGCATCTATGCACAACATGTAGGAGGCATGATGTTTTAACAGTCGAAGACACTGAGCTGGTCAGCTGGAAAGCGGACAGCCCAGGTTTGAGACCCGCGCACTACATGACAGGGTGAGCTCCCGTTACTTTCCCCAGCTCCTGCTAACCTAAGCAGTTTGAAAGCATGCAAATGTGAGTAGATAAACAGGTACCGCTTTGGACGGAAGGGAGCAGCTTTCTGTGTGCCTCGGCATATAGTCATGCTGGCCACATGACCACAGAAGTGTCTTTGGACAATGCTGGCTCCCTCGGCTAGAAAACAGAGATGAGCAGCGCCCCCTCGAGTTAGACATGACTGGACAAGGGAAACTTTTACCTTTACCTTTATGCACATGTAGATATAATGTCCTTAATTAGAAATATAATTATCTCACTAAAGTGTGAAAGGATTTAGGCCTGGGATGGCTAACCTTTTTGTTGTTACGTGCCAAAAGCACATGCATGAAGGGAGTCCCTTCGGGGAGAGGGGGCGGTCTAGAAGTCCAATAAATAATAATAATAATAATAATAATAATAATAATAATAATAATAATAATAATAATAATAATAATAATAATAATAATAATAATAATAATACACCCATAATGCAATGCGCGCATCACCTCCCACCACCCCACATATACGTGTGTGCCCACCCCATGTGTGTCCCACCCCCACGCATGCTCACATAACCCCCTGCACTTCCCCTGCTCCTCCGCATATGGTGTGACCACCCCTCTGCTCTCCCTGCGCATAGGTGTGTGACCGCCCATTCTCCCCCACTCCAAACGTGCGTGCACGACCAACATGTGACCCCCCCCCTGCGCATGCACGTGCATCTCCTGCCCCCCACGGAGGTGCGGTAGAGACCCAAAAACCAACTGGCTGGCAGGAGGCGCCCGTGCATGCATGGTGCAGCTGAAGTGGGGCGCCGGCTTGCGTGCCAGCAGATAGGGCTCTGCATGCCACTTGTGTGACACTTGTGATGGTTCGCCATCATGGGTTTAGGCTACCTCCTGTGGGGTCATGTCAGGGATTCTGCTTCCTTTTTTTAATGCACTTTGTTCTTCAGGCTGATTTGAACTGACCCAATCTTCAAACCAAGAACACTTTAAAATAGCAAGGCTATCGGGATCCCTTTTCCTCTTCTCTCTAGACCAGGGGTCCCCAACCCCTGGTCCGTGGACTGGTGCCGGTCCGTGGCTTGATAGTAACCGGGCCGGAGTGAGCCTCGGGTTCCACGTGACCGCCGAACGCGGGGGCGGCCCACGTGACTCGACTCACCCGCTGGAGGCTCCCACCGGTCCGCAGAATTTTTTTTACATGAAACCGGTCCCTGGTGCCAAAAAGGTTGGGGACCCCTGCTCTAGACGCCTCGTATTGGTCCTTTTAACGAACATAGGCCAATGTTCACATTTCCTCCACGTTGCATTAAAAGCAGGATTGGGCAACTTAGTGCACATCCACAATTACAGACCACAGTTTCCATCATTTCTGATCATTGGCTAAGTGTTTTTAGCAATCCTTCTCTGAGATTTCATGAAGAGCATCATTTTATATTGTCCTGGCTGAAAGGTTCCAATTTCCCCATAAGTTTTGTCCGTGCAAAAGGGTTCACCTGACTTGAAATTGCAGACAAAATTCTTCCGATGATTGAAGAAATGATAAAAGTCTGCACAATGGAATGTTTTTGTGTTCTAGTCAGCCAACAATGCTTTCTGGCAGGATACTCCGTTCCATTATTCCTCTACTTAACCCAGTTTTCTATTTTGTTTGTAACACACACTTAGCATTTCAGTCCCCTTCCTCCCTCCCCCCCTCTCTTTCTTCCCCCCCCCCCCTCTGTCTGTGTCAGTTTCTCTCTCTCTCTCTCTCTCTCTCTCTCTCTCTCTCTCTCTCTCTCTCTCTCTCTCTCTCTCTCTCTCTCTCTCTCTCTCTCTCTCTCTCTCAGTAGGCAATGGAAGCAAATGCAGTTTATTTGTCCCCATATTTGAAGATAATGTTATATTATCACCCCCCTCTCATTACATAGTGATGACTGCTGAAATGATATCACTCACTCTATTTTCAGGCAGCAAGAATGACCCTGTAATCTTTGCAAACTACCCAAAATAAACAAATAAATAAATAAAATTAATCCATGAAGCAGCTGCAGTTGTGTTCCAGCCAATAGGGTGGCTTGACTGGAAATCCTGATCCGGCTAGTGTCAAGGGATTGGAACAATATATGCGCTGGCTCGAAGTGCAGATATTCACTGTAGCTGGGATTTATATCATACAAAGACCTGTTTGGCCATTAGTCTGTTGTATTTGAATACTGTGTTCTGTGAAATAAGGAAAAACCACATACAAAAGAAAGATTTATTTCTTTTCTTCATATATATATAAACTTCTCCAGATTTTTTTTGTTATGGAACATTCCTTATTGGTCACTATATGTGGACATCTAATGAAGGAGACGTATTTGTAGCTTAGGGTTGAAAGGAGAGGTTCTTGGTATTTTCTTAACTTGGTTGTTTTATTTCAGAAGTTTCAAACTAGGTAACATCATCAATGGTAAGTCAGGAGTCAGCAACCCGCAGTTCTGGAGCCGCATGTGGCCCTCTCATCTCTCTACTGCGGCTCCCTGTTGCCAGTCGACACCACAATTTTGAGAGGAGCTTCCGATTTGGGGGCAGGAAGCAGGGCGTGCCAGGAGAAGACTCTATGACAAGGGGTCAGCTTCACAATTGATAGGGCATGTGGTTAGGACAGTTGGAGGAAAAGGGACGCTGTGCTAGGAGGAGACTCTATGGTGTGGAAACTGGACTTCCAACCAGCTCCAGAATTGAACAGGGGACTTCTGGTTAGGACCTGTGTGGCTCTTTGAGTGTTTAAGGTTGCCAACCCCTGTCCTAGGTAATGAAATATCTCCAAGAAAGCAAGCAAGCTCAGAGAACACCAAGGACCACCTCATATGCACATCTTTTTTCCTAATAGTTTTTATTGAGGGAATCATCTTCAGGACAAATTGCTTTAAGGTGGGCCACACAATTCCTTCTGCTCTCTCTTTCTCAGTGTAGCAAATGATAGAAAGTTTGTGGGGTTTTTTTTTGCTTTCTTGGCTTGGGTGAATCCTTGCAGTAGCTACCTTTTATACTAGCTTTTTCTTAATAATAGAAGACGTAAGGCACATTTTGCTGCTTGGGAAAAATCATATGCTAGGTTCATGATGACGAAACTATGGCACGCGTGCTACAGGTGGCACGCGGAGCCATAATCCGCCGGCCTGTGAGCCATCAGCTGCAGTGCGCAGGTGCGTGCCAGCCAGCTGATTTTCGGTCTTCAGGAGGGCTGGGGGGAGACTGTTTTCACCCTCCCCCTCTTGTTTCTCCCGAATCCAAGAGGTTCACAAATCATTTTTCACTGATCAATCTAATGAATAAATCAACTAAAAGCTGCATCCCTAAATATTCCAAGAATGTTATTGTTTCTTGCCTGAACAAAGTATCTAGGACTTTGAGTTTAAACCTTGCAAAAACATTTGAATGTTGGCGGTACTCCGTAGCAGAATTTTGCAATTCTACACTTGGTACGCATTGACTCAGTGGCTAAGACACTGAGCGTGTCAACCAGAAAGGTTGGCAGGTCAGCGGTTCGAAACCCTAGTGCCACATAACAAAGTGAGCTCTTGTTACTTGTCCCAGCTTCTGCCAACCTAGCAGTTCAAAAACATGTAAAAAGGCAAGTATAAAAATAGAGACCACCTTTAGTGGGAAGGTAACAGCGTCCTGTGCGCCTTCGGCGTTTAGTCATGCCAGCTACGTGACCACGGAGACGTCTTCGGACAGCGCTGGCTCTTCGGCTTTGAAATGGAGATGAGCACTGCCCCCTAGAGTTGGGAACAACTAGCAGGTATGTGCGAGGGGAATCTTTACTTTTACTTTTACCTTTACACTTTTGGTAATTTGGAGAGATACCTGAATACAGTAACAAAATACATGGTTATGAAGAATGCAGATGCATTTAAACACTTTTTCCCCATTCAGTAAACTATACAGAAGCAATGTTAGGGATGAGATGGTGTCCCTGCTGTCAGAGATCCTGGAGAGAAAATTGGTTGGTTGGTTGGTTTCATATATCTATATACTGATCTTTCTCTAAGGAACTCATTGCAATTTAAATTGCTCCCAGTAGGCTTTTCATCAAATGAAAAGCTGTCTTAATCTTCAATAGTTGAAACTTATCATGTCCCTACAGATCTTTCATTGGTCCTACATCCTTGTTTTTGAAGCCAAATGCTTGGCCTAATATTTTAAAATAAGAGGGATCTTCTTCATCCTGAGATGAAGAAAAACCTTTGTCTGGACTATCAGCGCTGGTGAGGTTTAAAATTTTTGCTTATTTGAAATTTAAATAGAAAGATTAAGGGGAAGTTAGGTTACCACCATCTCAAAAATTAAGACAAAATACTATTTTTAGTATGTACTGACTACTTAGAAATTATCAACCATCTATGAATTCAATACAATACAATAGCAGAGTTGGAAGGGACCTTGGAGGTCATCTAGTCCAACTCCCTGCCTAGGCAGAAAGCCCTATACCATTTCAGACAAAATTCACTAATGTTAAGTCATTTATTTTGTTTCCTGCAGCCTTTGTTTTGAAAAACAATCATAACTCAGGTGATTTCTTTCCTGCCAGTTGAAATAAACTCTTGGACAGATCATTCCAAGTCCCTTCGGGGAGAGGGGGCGGTCTAGAAGTCCAATAAATAATAATAATAATAATAATAATAATAATAATAATAATAATAATAATAATAATAATAATAATAATAATAATAATAATAATAATAATAATAATAATAATAATAATAATTAAAGACAACTAATGTCTATGTGTGAAAGTGAGACAGCACTGCTGAACCCGAGTTTGACTATACTATATTAAATGAATAAAGTTAACATGGTAGGCATAATACAGAAAGCGTGGTCATACAACTCTAAGCACCATCTAATGAACTATCTAATAACTAAATGTAACGTACGAATGATATGACTTACATATCAATAGATGTGCATACCTTATATCATGATAAAAAAAACCTCTCTTGTCCATAGCCAATTCGTTTTGGCTTTAGCAATGTATGTGTTTAGCTAAAAGCAATATTTCTCCCAATTAAACTGGGCCATTAAAATTGATTTCTACTGTTTTGTTGATTTTAATACACTCTGGCGCACCTGATTGATGTTAAACTAGTATTTTTTAATTGTACGTATTGCAGTTAAGTTATAGCTTTTGTGATGAAACCATAGCTGACTTAGAATTCTCATATTTTTAAAAATATAAATATAGCTGCGATATTTTTTAAAATGTATATAGCAGCTATACCAGATAGTAGGATAATGATTTAAGCAAGACGGTTCACTATGAATCTTTCCAGAAATATGACCACATTTTTTAAATCCACAAGCTATGCTTTCAAACGGATTTTGTAAATATTGTACACTTGTTATCCCCTGGAAACAGGCAAGGTTAGGAAACAGGAGTTGTTAGGAGTTTTCAAATTCAATTTATTGCAGTTTTTATCAGAATCCTGAAAGCCGGATAAAGCCCTTTTGTAGTTCAGCATACACTTAACACAGTCAAGGGAGAGTTATTTTGAGTATTTCTTACCTGCTTTATTTTTTCTTCCCAGACTCAGTAATTTGTTCTGTAATGGCTTGGTGTTGGCCTCATTTCTCTGCTGGTATATAGCAAGTAAGATTACAATGATTCTAGACTAGTGTATCTTAATTTGGGCAGCTTTACTATCGGTGGCCTTCAACTCCTAGAATTCCCCAACCAGAATGCTGGCTGGGGAATTTGGGGCGTTGAGTTCCACACAGTTGAAAAACACTGCTCTAGATCAGGGGTCTCCAACCTTTGCAACTTTAAGTCTGAAGGACTTCAGCTCCCAGAATTCTCCAGCCAGCTAGCTGGAGAATTCTGGGAGCTGAAGTCCTTCAGACTTAAAGTTGCAAAGGTTGGAGACCCCTGACCTCCCAGAATTCTCCAGCCAGCTAGCTGGAGAATTCTGGGAGCTGAAGTCCTTCAGACTTAAAGTTGCAAAGGTTGGAGACCCCTGGCTGGAGAAGTCTGGGAGCTGAAGTCCTTCAGACTTAAAGTTGCAAAGGTTGGAGACCCCTGATCTAGATGAAGCTTTCTGGATAGGAAATAAAATGCCTTTTTCTTCCTCCTCCTCCTCAAAATATCAGTCAGGTTGCGTTTTCAAAAATAAAAAGCACCTTTGAGACAACATATATACAGCCAGATTATTTCATAAACCCTAATCAATGAATTGTTAATTAAATTAAAGAATACTTTCCTTCCTTGCTTTAATCAGTATGTGATAAAAATTTTAGTAGTCCGTACTAGAAGGAGATTACATTTTCTTTTCTTTTTTAATTTTTAATTTACAAACATGCAAAATACATTTACACAGTACATTGGAACTTCCTGTTCTTTTTAATAGCAGTTTCAAATTGGTACAATTCTCCTTATGTTATTTCCCCTTCTAATATATTTCATTTGCGTTTCACCATTTTTAACCCTCTTACTTTACTCGTCTATCATATATTGGGTATATTACCTCTAATAAGTTTAAACTCTCTTGAGTATACATATATATACTTGAGTACATACATACATACATACATACAAACATACATACATACTAGCTATCCCGGCCATGCATTACTGTGGCCCAGTCTTGTTAAACCTACCTACCTACTGTATTTCTCCCTCTCTCTCTATCCCTCTACCTACCTACCTACCTACCTACCTACCTACCTACCTACCTACCTACTGTATTTCTCCCTCTCTCTCTCTATCCCTCTACCTACCTACCTACCTACCTACCTACCTACCTACCTACCTACTGTATTTCTCCCTCTCTCTCTATCCCTCGACCTACCTACCTATCTACCTACTGTATTTCTCCCTGTCTCTATCCCTCTACCTACCTACCTACCTACTGTATTTCTCCCTCTCCCTCTCTATCCTTCTACCTACCTACCTACCTACTATATTTCTCAATCTCCCTCTATTCCTCTGCCTGCCTGCCTACCTACCTACCTACATACATACATACTGTATTTCTCCCTCTCTCTCTTTATCCCTCTATCTACTTACTTACCTACCTAGAGAGAGAGGAGAGAGAGGTCACTGACTTGGCAGTGGCCTTGGGGGGGGGGAGTTGGCGGCGCAGGCAGCAGAGGAGAGAGACGCCACTGACTCGGCAGCAGCCTTGGCGGGAGGGAGTTGGCAGTGCGGGCGGCGGCAGCGGAGGAGAGAGAGGCTGCTGAGAAGGCGACCATTGTGGATATGACGCAGACCACTCCACCGCTCGTGCAAGTGATGTGAGCTGAAAACCAGCCGGGTGGGAGGGGCCGCGAAGGGGAGGGGGGCGAGTGAGGGAAACACACAGAAGAGCTGCAGTTTTACATTTCTGTGGCGTGTACCTGGCATCGGTGTGCCATCCACACAATCTGTACGTATCATTGGTGCTGCACTTGTAAGGAACGTTCTGTGAAATTTTGGTGCCGATTGATGCAGTAGTTTCTGAGATTAGCTGTTTTGAACAAACTCATCCACCTATACCATTTTCCCCATATCTGATAATATTTCTGTTTCTTCTTTTCCCTGAATTTCTTTTGTTAATTTGTCCATTTCAGCACAGTCCATAACCTTTCTTATTATTTCATCTTCGCTTGGTATCAATTTATTTTTCTATTTCTGAGCAAAGGCAATCCTCATCGCCGTAATTATGTATAGAATTAACTACTGGATTTCTTTTTTTATATTTTGTTGTCATTATTCCTAGTAAAAGTACTTCTGGTTTCCAATCAATTTTGACTCCTGTTATTGATTCTAGCTTACATTTTCAAACATAGGGAAATAACTAAAGGAAAACAGTGGGCATGGAAGTAGAGATAAAAAGAGGAGAAACAAGGGAGAGAAATGCATTTATGCCAGGGATTATATTGTATTCAGGGTGGACAAATTTTTAAGTAATTTTTATTTTACATGTCATATATAAGGATATTTGGAACTATATCATTACAGTGGGGTTTGAAGGCTAAGAATTTGGGCCAGAGAGTGTACATAAAGGATTATCATTGTGATATATAGCCTTCATGAATTTATCTTCCGAATTTTGGTATAAAAAAACTTATTTGCTAAATTAGACTATCAACACAGTCTAACAGGTGGTCTGAAGAGGAAAGAATCAAGCAAAAAAAAATATCTCCAAAATTAAGGCATGTTTATCTGCATTTCTATCTGAATACTGGATGGGAGAATAAGTTGTCAGCAGGAGATGCCAGTTTTCATTATGGGTCCCTACTGATTTTCTATTTGCCGTTGTCATTTGATTTCTGATACTTGCTTCAAGACATGTCGCTACACAGCAGGCATCTGAGGGCGTTGGGCAGAAGCTTTTCCCTGTAGCTTCCACACCAACTGCATCAGAACCAACATAAATCAGTGAGAAAGAGTCAAGAAGTCCCAAAAGATATACTGCTAGCACGCCAAAAGTGAGCTGTGCAGGAATGCAGCAGCCTTAAGCCACGGTGGTGCAGTGGTTAGAATGCAGTACTGCAGGCTACTTCTGCTGACTGCAGTTTGGCAGTTCAAATCTCACCAGGTTCAAGGTTGACAGCCTTCCATGAGGACCCAGATTGTTGGATGTGACTCTGTAAACTGCTTAAAGAGGGCTGTGAAGCATTCTGAAGTGGTATGTAAGTCTAAGGGTTAATGCTTAAGCATGTCAGTGGTTTACTGACCATATTTTTTCGGAGTATAAGATGCACCTTCCTCCCCCACCCCCAAAAGAGGGTAAAAATGTGGGTACACTGAATACAGCATTTTTGGCCTTCCGAAACGTCACCCTCTTCACAAAAGTGGACGTGCATAGGCTTGGGAGGCCTGCAAAGTGCTCTTGGGGACTGGGGAGGGCAAAAATGAGCAAAAAACAGGCCATTTTTGCTTGTTTCTCCCCCCCCCCCTAGCTCCCAGGGACACTCTACAAGGCGTGCAGAGGGTTTGGGAGGTCTGCGGAGTGCAAAAACCTTTTTAAAATTTATCTCTTCAAAATCTTGGAGCGTCTTATACTCCAGTGCGTCTTATACTCCAAAAAATACAGTACTTCCACTGGAGTACTTTTTAACTGGTTAGATTTAGCTTCTTGTTTTATATGTCTGTGTGCAGATATGTTTGCGGGTGGAGGAAGAGGCCATAGGGAATGATTAATGTTCATGGCAAAGTGTTTACTCTGCAGCCAGAAAGCTGATGGTCCCCTAGCATTCCCAGTGAAAAGAAACAGTAGCAGATTGTTCTGGAATATAGTACAGTGCTTGACTGCATAGAATTCAGCAAATTTGATATTTGACGGGTTTTGAAGCAGAAATCTTGTCCCAGCACTTGTTTTTCTCCTGGTTGTTGATGTGCAAGGAAGAACTTCCTGACGTTGGCTGCCTTGTGACATGCTATTTCTTTTGGCCGAAAACCATGTGGTTTTCTCAGTACCTATTGGTTTTAATATTCAATGTTAAATGAATTAGGGACTAGTACTGAAGTACCACTGTACAGAATTAATTAATTCACAAGACCGGGTCTTATATTATTTTTTTGCTCCAAAAGACGCATTAGGGCTTATTTTTGGGGAAATGTGGCACTAAATGCATCTGTGTGGATAATGATCTTAACTGGGGTGTCGAGCCTCAGTCCGAGGCTCGACCTTACTAGAGGGGATTGGCAGTGGGTGGCGCCGGCAGAATGCGGTAACCTGATTCCAGCGTGGGGCCTCTGATCCCATCTACAAGCAGCGACGATGATTGATGACATCACAGCACCAGCACCGAGATTCAGAGCCAGGCGGGCTGTTTAAATTTGTTATGTTCTGATAAGCTGCGAGGGGCAAGGAATTTGCTTCACCAGATGGTGGCTACTGGGCAGTGGTGAAATTCATTTTTTTTTTACTACCGGTTCTGTGGGCGTGGCTTGGTGGGCATGGCAGGGGAAGGATACTGCAAAATCTCCATTCCCACCCCTCTCTAGCCAGCCAGAGGCTGAATTTGCCGGTTCTCCGAACTACTAAAAATTTCCGCTACCGGTTCTCCAGAACCTGTCAGAACCTCCTGAATTTCACCCCTGTTACTGGGGGGAAACAATTTTGTGATAGGGCTCATATTATGAACATCCTGAAAAAACCATGCTTGGAAACTTTGTTGTGCAGGGACAGAGACAAGGCGGATCCTCCCTAGCCTTTTATGGGTATATCTAATAGCTATGCAGATTTGTGCTTTAGTCTGGCAAGATTCCGGTGGATAAGTCAGCAACAATAAAGAAAGTAACTTGCTGAAAAGTAACTCCTGTCATTCATACTTCCTTGAGTCTGCCATAGATAATACAAAGACCTTTATATTTAATTCTGGCAATAGAAACGAAGCTAGCCTAAGCCAAAAGAAGGCAGTGTTTTTTGTTAGTAAGCTACTAGAAGATAAGCTCTTGGGGTGAGGGGGAAATAAGGGTTGTTTTGGTGCCACACCTGTATCATCCTGTTTCCTGTGTGTTAGGTAAATAAATAGGTTGTTTCTATGTAAAAACAACAACAACAATGGAATTGTTACCACTGAAACTATTTTGACCTTGAAAATATATTTGACTATATATTTGAAAATGTATTGACTATATTTGAAGAAAGTGCTTGATCCCCTGCTTATTGATGGCACACGTCTTTCTTTTAGCGTTCCCTGCTTTTAAAAAAAAAAGAGAATGAGAATGAATAAATAAAATCTTTGCTCCGTTGCGGAATTGATAAGTTTTGTTTTGTTTTTTCACTACCAGTGGAAATGAATGGTAGGTGGGGAGATATGCTACAGCCATGTTCCATTTGATTTATTTAAGCTCCAGGCTCTGTATTATGCATCTTCAAGTGATATCTATCTGGGAACATGGCTGAAACCTTTGCTTGAAGTGATGATGCTCTCCATGATTGAAATATTCAATTTGATAGAAAAGGTCAGACGGTTCAGCCTGCCTGTGCTGCTTGTTGTGGATCTGCAGTTTCCAGCTTTTGGCACGGCTGCTTTTGATTGAAACAACCCGATATGAGGGTAATGGGGGAAGATCTTGTTTGCCCTTATTTCTTGTGCGTCAGATGCAACATTCCTGAAGGATGCTAGGCACACATTAACAGAACAAGAGAGCCAATAAGTCCCAGACTCTCTCTGGAGGCATTTTCTTGCCCTGGCCAAATTATTGAGCCTTTATATTGTCACAGTTTTAAGGAGACTAAAGGGAATTCTAGAAAATGAGCCTCTCCTTTTCCAAGGAGAGGGGGGGGGGAGCTTGAATATCTCCTGTGAGAATTGAGGTTAAAAGTCACTAACAACTGCATTATTCTGCTGTTGAAATGTATGATGGCTACACCTCTGAAATATAGATTAAAGTGTCTACCAGCCTACCATGTTTCACCGAAAATAAGACAGGGTCTTATTTTCGGTGAAACATGGTAGGCTGGTAGACACTAAGGCCAAGTGCTTATCTCAGAAGTCAGAAGAAAATAAGACAGGGTCTTATTTTCGGTGAAACATGGTAGGCTGGTAGACACTAAGGCCAAGTGCTTATTTCAGAAGTCAGAAGAAAATAAGACAGGGTGTTATTTTCGGTGAAACATGGTAGGCTGGTAGACACTAAGGCCAAGTGTCTTATTTTCTTCTGACTTCTGAAATAAGCACTTGGCCTTATTTTCGGGGAGGTCTTATTGCTTTTGAGGTGCAGGAGGGGGGCGAGTGTGGTCACCTCATGACTGCTGCTGTGATGCAATATTTTCAGCGAGGGCTTACTTTCAGATGAGAGTTTATTTTAATGCATCTGCTCAAAAGCCCAATTGGGCTTATTATCCAGGGAGGATAATATTATTTTTATTTTTATTATTTTTTGGAACAGCACTTCCTTTTAATAAATAGAACTGGGAATTCTTATTTCTCTCTCGCCCTCCCCCCAATTTTTCCTGGCATGAATTAATAATTTACGAATAAATATAAGTAAATATAAATAAATATAAATAAATAAATATAAATAAATAAGTAATTAATGTACCGTATTTATCGGCGTATAACACGCACTTTCCCCCCCTGAAAATAGGGGGCAAATGATGTATGCGTGTTATACGCCGATATGCGTGTTATACGCCGATATAATATAAAACATACCATGTTGGCGAGCTCCCGGGGTTTGGAAAGACCTCCGGACACACGGAAAGACCTCCTCACACACGGAGATGGGCGGACAAAGGAGAGAGAGACAGAAAGAAAAAGAGAGAAAGAGAAAGAGAGGGAGAGAAAGAAATAAAGAGAGACAGAAATTTTTTTCCTGAAATTTCCCTCTTAAAATGAAGGATGTTATACGCCTGTGCGTGTTATACGCCGATAAATACGGTAGCTGATATGCTCTTTTCAACACTGAGCCATGGTGGTGCAATGGTTAAAGTGCAGTACTGCAGGCTACTTCCACTGACTGCCGGCTGTCTGCAATTTGTCTGCAGTTCAGTTCAAATCTCACCAGGCTCAAGGTTGGCTCAGCCTTCCATCCTTCCGAGGTGGGTAAAATGAGGACCCAGATTGTTGGGGGGCAAATTGTTGATTCTGTAAACTGCTTTGAGAGGGCTGTAAAGCACTGTGAAGCGGTATAGAAGTCTAAGTGCTATTGCTATTATATCTTCTGTGAAAAGGTAAGAAACCTTCAGCCAGTTTTGATTTTTTTTTTAGTAAGTATATCTTTATATAATGATAAATAAGTCTTTATCCTCATTCTTTCTTTTTTTGGGGGGGGGAATAACTGTTCTGAAATGACTACTGTATAGGTCTGTGATGGTGAACCTATGGCACACAGAGCCCTCTCTATGGGCATGCGTGCCATCACCAGCTGCTCTCCTGGTTTGAAAAACAGGCCTGAAAAATGGCCTGAAAATGGCCCAAAAAACAGTCTGAAAATGGCCGAAAATACAGCCTGAAAGTGGCTGGAAAAACGGCCTGAAAATGGCCCAAAAACTGGCCCAAAAACGCATGCGCATACCGGCCTTTTGAAGAAATGCAAAATTATATTTCTTTTCTTTTGGGAAAAAAATATTGGAAGTGAATCTAACTCAGGCAATGATATTTGAATGGGAAACGCTATGGGTGAATAGTTCTACAATTGTCATTTTCTTTTTCTTGTTTTAGTGCTGCCTATGATGCTGTCCTGGACAGAAATGTGGCTATCAAGAAGCTCAGCAGGCCATTTCAAAATCAGACACATGCTAAGCGGGCATATAGGGAGCTAGTTCTCATGAAGTGTGTGAATCACAAAAATGTAAGTATTCCTTTGCCGGAAGGACTCAGAAGCCTGCATTGTTCACGCTACTAAGTGAAAAAGATTGTGCTAATACGTTGCTGCAAAGTTGACTGTCTAACCTTCATTATTTTAAATGCAAAATCCTATAGGGCTTTGTGTACCAGCAAATGGTTTTTAAAAAACAACAACCATCTATTAACAAACATAGATTTGGATAGAATGCTGAAATGCAGATGCGATCACAGATGCTTTATTCCCTTCCCACAGCAGATGTCTAGAAAAGGGTACCATATACACACTTTCATTGTGGCAAGAAGAATATGTTATTATAGTACAGAGGCGAGTTCCAGATCCTGTTGCAACCGGTACGCTACAATGGGACCGGGCGTCCACCACATGCACGCGGGCTGCGCACGCATGCGCACCACCACCCTACAATGTTCCAGGTGCTCAGCAGAGCATCGCGCAAGTCCCATACGCTGCGTGCACATACACAAATGGCTCGGTGCGGTCAAATACCGGTAAGGAGGGCAGGTGGACCCTTGGCAGCACCGTACCGGAATGGTGCCTGCTGCTCCCACCAGGCACCGGTACACCTATACCGGGGCGTACCATCCGTAACCTACCACTGTTATAGTACAGCCATGCAGCAGCATATTTGATGATGCTTTCAGTATGGAGATTCTTTCCCCTTTAAAGTTCTCCAGAGAAGAGTGAAAAACCTATATTGATTCCTGGTGACTGCCTGAATTAGTCCCTGCAGTTTTCTGGACAATATTTTTGGAAGTGGTTTGACCTTGCCTCCTTCCCAGGGAGCGCAACTGAATAGAATCAGGATTAATACTAAGGACAAAAGTTATTCATGAGAAATAAAACCAGTTGTGAAATACATCCTGCCTTCATTTAGGCCACAAATTATTTGAACCATTCTTCCCAAGCCATTCCTTTACAAAATTGAGAAAACAATGATTCAGGGAACTAGGTATTGTCTAGTCTGATCAAGGGAAGGATTAGGAGTGATAGCTGTCTTCCAGTAGTTGAGATGGTGTCATAAAGAAGAGGAAGACAACCTATTCTCCAAAGTACCTGAAGGCAGGACAAGAAGTAACAGGTGGAAGATTATTAGAGAGGGAGATCCAATCTGGAACTATGGAGAAATTTCCTGACAGTGAGAACGATGAATCAGTGAAATGTCTTACCTCCATCACTAGAGGTTTTCAAGAAGAAACTGGACAGTCATTTGTCTGGAATTATATAGGGCAGGGGTGTCAAACTCAATTTCATTGAGGGCCACATCAGGGCTGTGGATGATCTCGGGTGGGGGGGTGGCCAACTGGGTGGGCATGGGCAGCTTGATGCCACACACTGGGCATGGCCAGCTTGATGCCACTCCCAATACAGCTGGCTCAATGTTTCCTCTTTGCATTGGGTAGACCGAGCCGAAGCCACACCGAGCTCTGTTTTTTGCTAGGTGAGGCATCGCAGGCCAGACCTTTGCTGTTTCCAGGGCAGCCCCACAGCCAGATCTAAGTACACCATGGGCTGGATGCAGCCTGCGGGCCTTGAGTTTGAAACCCCTGATGTAAGCAAATACATGACAATATTGTAGCAAACTCACATTTTATTGAAGAAAAATTCCATTTTCATATGGCCACATTAAAAATATCTCCCATAGGAGACAGAGGATCAGTTTTAATGAAAGTAAATGTGTCCCAATTTAGAAAATGGCTCATAAACTCTTTGTCCCAAAGCCTAAATCAGGGGGCCCTGTAAACAATTAGTTGAAAGAATCACAAATAAACATCTGTCCAGTTCAAATAGAAATTAAGTACCAAAGGAGGAACATATGTATAATCAGGATATCACAATTAGCAGTCTTAAGAAAGAAGAACAAAAGTAAAACTGTGGGTTTTTTATTTTCTGAACTGCTGTCAAATTCCCTAGTCTGAGTTTGTGGTGTCATTTAAATACCTGAACCTCAATTTTACTCTATAGTTGTACAGAGCGGTGGGTTTCAAATTTTTTTAGAACCTACTCTCTAGGTGTGGCCTATTTTGTGGGCGTGGCTTGGCAGTCATGTGACAGGGTGGGTGTGGCCAACTTGTAAAATGTGGTAAAACTCATTTAACAACACTCTTTGTTTAGCAACCAAAATTTTGGGCTCAATTGTGATGCTAAATTCTTTCTTTCTTTCTTTCTTTCTTTCTTTCTTTCTTTCTTTCTTTCTTTCTTTCTTTCTTTCTTTCTTTCTTTCTTCCTTCCTTCCTTCCTTCCTTCCTTCCTTCCTTCCTTCCTTCCTTCCTTTCCTTTCCTTTCCTTTCCTTTCTTACTTTCTGCCTTCCTTTTCTTTCCTTCCCATTGGGTTACTGGCAGCGGCAGGCCAGACTTACTTCTGGGTCCGCCGGTGGAACCCCCTCTCACCGGTTCTCTAAATTTCACCATCCGGCTCTTGCGAGTAGGTGTGAGCCTGCAGAAACCCACCACTGTTGTACAGCTACTTTTAGCACTGTATCAACCTCATCCCCAGATTTACCTTGACAGTGGAAGAAACAAATTGCCACATATCTAGACCATCCAGCCTTTGTCTTTAATATCAGCTGTTAAAGTTAACTTTCAAGACCCCTCTGACAACAAATTTGGCTGCCAGCAAAATTGAAAGATATACCTCAGCAGATTTAGGCTTTAAATTTACATTTGTTGGGTATATCCTTCAGTCTTGGTAGATACATCCTTCAATCTAGCTAAACATAGGGATTCAAAAGTGGCAATAGCAGCAGAATCCTATCTATAGTTACTCTTCGGTGGCAGCTAAATTAGTAACTGCAGCAGAAGTCAATATTTTAGCAATGACCCTTTTGTTTTAATGGGCAAGCTGCCAATCTCCACAAGGTTTCCTCTAAGCTTCTGATCCATGTTTAAAATTTCCGAGATGTTTCTGTCAGATTGTTGCAGCAATCACATCCAGAAAGCAGACACAAGTAACTGATTCAGCAGGAATAATTAACTTCTCTTTATATATAACATAACACATGAAGTAAATATACCCGTGATGGCGAACCTATGGCATGTGTGCCACAGGTGGCACGCAGAGCCATATCTGCCAGCATGCGAGCCATCAGCTCCAGCGTGCATGGCACACACCGTCAACTGATTTCCAGAGGGCCAGAGGAGGTTGTTCTCACTCTCCCCAGGCTTCAGGAAAACCTCTGGAGCCTGGGGAGGGCAAAAACGGCCTCCCCCAGCCCCCCTGAGAGGCCCTCCGGAAGCCAGAAACGGATCGTTTCCAAACTTCTGGTAGGCCCATTGGGCCCATTTTTCACTCTCCCCAGACTCTGGAAGTTTTCCTGGAGCCTGGGGAGGGCAAAAACGGCCTCCCCCAGACCCAGGGAGGAAATACCAACTTCAGCTTGAAGGCAAGCAGTGTGGCACGTATGTGTGTGTGAAGTTGTGCATGCATGCGCATGTGGGGATGCTTTGCATTATGGGTACCGCCATGCACATGTGCGCTATCGTGTGCATACGCTCACATTTTTGGCACCCAACAACAAAAAGGTTAGCCATCTCTGAAATATACAATACCAAAAGCAGGTTTTCCAATGCAGTAGAGAGGAGAGAATGTAAGTAGGTACAGGGAGAGAACAGTTCAGTTTTGAGCAGCAGACTAATTTAGAAAATAAGCTAAGCCATGCCCAGGCTCCTTGCTCTATCCTTGTTGCTCACACAGCAAGTACTGTTTCAGTTTCCAAACAGCCCTTATTGGCTGACCCAGTTGCCATATCTATTCATTGGCTGGCCATGTTACCATGCTCTATTCCAGTTCATGAATATATCTAGGCACGGGGCCTAGTTATCTGCGGGATCGTATCCTACCCCACACATCCCTTCGGCCGATTCGCTCCCACAGAGAGGGACTTCTCCGGGTGCTGTCCACTAGGCAGTGCCAGCGGGTGACGCCCAGGGGAAGGGCCTTCTCTGTGGCAGGCCCAACCCTCTGGAACGACCTACCCCCCAAACTCAGAACTATCACGTACCTCTGCTCCTTCCGCCAAAACTTGAAGATGTACTTCTTCCATCTTGCCGGACTGGCCTAATCCACACCATCAAGCTTGCAGACTGAAGCCTAAATTGTTTTAATTTGGTTTTTAAGGGGTAAGAGTTTTAGGATTTTTAGCACAGGGTTATTAGTATTTAATCTGTTTTTAGTATTTATCAATTGCTATGTTTTATATTTCCATTTTAATTTCTTGTGCACCACCCTGAGTCCCTTTGGGGAGAGTGGTGCAGTTTATAAATTTAATAAAAAATAAATAAAAATAAATCTACACTGACAGTTTCATGGTTTTGCAAATTCTACCTCTCCTTCCACTGAGGCTGAAAATGTAGTCATAGAACTCTTGAGCTGGGAAGAAAACATGGTTGCATTTTTTACCTTCCTTTTTACTGCATAGAATACTGTAAACTGGAAACTATGAGGCAATCTGTATTAACCTGATCAACCATTAATATTTAATTATTCTTTTCTCTCCCATTTGTCTCTTGTTGCGTTTCAGATTATCAGTTTATTAAATGTCTTTACACCACAGAAATCTCTGGAGGAGTTCCAGGATGTGTAAGTAATGCATTCGAGAGGGAAACTTTGCTATGAGGAAGGGGTAGTAATCCGCTTTGATATCTTGCAGGGAAAACTAAGAGCTAAGAACAACAAAATATAAAAAGCTGCTCTTTCTTAAAAACTGCTTAAGGAGCAGCTCAAGGTAATCATTGAGTTTTGCAGATTCAAGGCTTCCACTACTTTGGGTATTTCAGAAATCAATTACAGCTTGACGTAGGAATGGAAAAATAGAGAACAACCATTGAGAATCCTAATAGAAAGCTGAGGAAATGTATAAATCAGCAACAGGGAATGAGAAAGAAGAATGAATACAGGATGCATACATAGTCAATGACTCCCAGGAATTTGATTTAATTGCTTTGTGATGGAACTTCCTTCTGAATTTCCTGAGATATGCAGGATTTTGAAAGTTATATCTTTAAGTCATTTCCCTTGAAAAGAAAGAGGAAGAGTAGAATGAAAAGTGAAACACTTTCTTTCATTAGAGTTTATAAGAACTCATGGCTCTAAAATTATTTGACAAAAAAAATATTAATATTTCCATTGAGCATTATTTTCTCTTCCTTGGCACATAATCAAAATCTGAGTAATCTTTAAATTTATTTATTGTCCTCACTTTGTATCTTAGGATGAGAGAAGGCAAATCTTGGCTGGGCAAATGATTCCTCTCCCAAATATTTTAACACATAGTTATTTTAAAATTTACTAAATTTCAGAGACTTCTTTATATATACCCCGTTTCCCCAAAAATAAGCCCTCCCTGATGAGGTGGCTCAGTGGCTAAGACACTGAGCTTGTCGATCAGAAGGTCAGAAGTTTGGTGGTTCGAATCCCTAGCGCCACGTAACAGAGAGAGCGCCCATTATTTGTTCCACCTTCTGCCAACCTAGCAGTTCAAAAGCATATAAAAATGCAAGTAGAAAAATAGGAACCACCTTTGATGGGAAGGTAACAGCATTCTGTGTGCCTTTGGCATTTAGTCATGCCAGCCACATGACCTCAGAGATGTCTTTGGACAGCGCTGGCTCTTCAGCTTTGAAACAGAGATGAGCACCGCCCCCTAGAGTCGGGAACAACTAGAGACATATTTGCGAGAAGAACCTTTACGTTTTACAGGTATTTGTGAAAGGCTGAACTTGTAGAAAGGAATGCTGCAACCGGAAGCATCTCACAGATGCCAAAGAATGATGATGTCACTTTGTTCTTCTGTCTAGTTACTTAGTAATGGAGTTGATGGATGCCAATTTGTGCCAGGTGATTCAAATGGAGTTAGATCACGAGAGAATGTCTTATCTGCTCTATCAGATGCTGTGTGGTATCAAACACCTTCACTCTGCAGGAATCATTCACAGGGTAAGCCCTCCTCCTCACTAAGGAAGTAAGAACGATTTCCCCACAAGAATGAAATGAAGAAAATTATAAACGTTACCCTTGTGCATTCTTTATTATTCATGGATATGCCCATCTCCAGCTTTTATTGTACTTCTATCATAGCCAGAGACATTGGAATGAGAAGTAGTGTAGATTTCAAAGCCCAGGAGGAAAGCACATGGAACCCTAAATTTGTTGTTTGCATCCCTGAAATCTATTGTAACTACATTTGCTATGGTAGCAAGGTTTTTGAGATAGAAAACATGCAAAAGTCCTGTTGTTTTAGAAACTAAAGGGAAAGCCCCCTCACCCAAAATCCTCTAAAAAAAATCAATACTATTGAAAATCCTGGTCTGTGAGACCATATCAAGAAATTAATTCCACAGGAAGACTACCTATATTTTTGAGATTGTGTATAACACCGCAAAGGATGCGATGGCTCAGTGGCTAAGACGCTGAGCTTGTCAATCAGAAGGTCAGCAGTTCAGCAGTTTGAATCCCTAGCGTCGTGTAACAGAGTGAGCTCCGGTTACTTGTTCTAGCTTCTGCCAACCTAGCAGTTTGAAAGCAAAATGCAAGTAGAAAAATAGGGACCACTTTGGTGGGAAAGTAACAGCGCTCCATGCGCCCTCGATGTTTATTCATGCCGGTCACATGACCACAGAGAAGTCTTTGGACAGCGTTGGCTCTTTGGCTTAGAAATGGAGAATAGCAGCGCCCCCTAGAGCCAGAAATGACTAGCATGCATATGGGGAACCTTTACCTATAATAAAGTCTTGCAAGTCTTATTGTGGCTACATCTCCACCCCTTCACTCCAATGAATCTGGAAGGCGGCTACCTGATTCGCTTCCAACCATTGTCTCATTTCTCAGATCTTAATAAGTGTTTCAGCCCCTTTTTCCTAAATAATGGAACTTGCCTATTTCCATCAATGTTATCTTCTTTATTGTCTACCTGGTTCCACTAAGGGGTTATGACACTGTTAAAAGCCAGGGAAATCAGGAGATTCAGGCAGTTCAATTGAGTTTGCAAGCTTAAGCTCTCTATAAAAATCTGACCTACTAACGGTCAAGGGAAATAATGGGAATAAAAGACATTCAGGGTGGGCTTAGGTCTCTTGTGGGCACGTAGGTGCTCAGGACGTATGATGCATTTGACCTTTCCATTGGGCTCAGTCTGGTCATCTCCTACAGACAACCACAACCACTTTGTGGCATCACTGGCCCTTTATTGATACTCTCAGTTGTCCCCCAAAATGTTAAATGAGATCCTTGGGCACTCATCAAACTTTTGGTGATCGCTGAAATACTGATTACCTTTCTTGCCTCACCAATGAATAATCTTCAGCCAGCTGTAGGCCCTCTTGAGTCTTTCATTTCACACTCTTCTCCCACAATAGACAAAGACCAACGATATTATGGGTGTAAGACTCTCTCTCTCTCTCATGCATCTCTTTCAGGATTTAAAACCAAGTAATATTGTGGTAAAATCGGACTGTACGTTGAAGATCTTGGATTTTGGACTGGCCAGGACTGCAGGCACTAGCTTCATGATGACACCCTATGTGGTCACACGCTATTACAGAGCACCAGAAGTCATCCTGGGAATGGGCTACAAGGAGAATGGTAGGACATATAAATATGGAGAAAATTGAGACAGAGAAAAGTAAGGACTGTCAATTGTCTGGGAAGGGGAGGGGAAGGAGGAGCAAACCAGATCTGGATGGGATCTGACTCTGCAAATGTCATTTGATGAAGCCAACATGAAAACAAAACAAAAAACCTTACTATCTACGCAAGTAAAGGATTGCAATACCATCAGTTCAGAATTCAACAGACTGTAGGGGGAATTTGCAAGTCCTAGGACTTATATTAAAAGCCATAACCACTGGCCATCTTATTTGTCATTTTAAGAGTAGAAATAACATGTCCATTGAATTCCCTGCTAAATTACTACAAGAAGAGTTACTCTAGATCAGGGGTCCCCAACCTTTGCAACTTTAAGTCTGAAGGACTTCAGCTCCCAGAATTCTCCAGCCAGCTTTGCTGGCTGGAGAAGTCTGGGAGCGGAAGTCCTTCAGACTTAAAGTTGCAAAGGTTGGGGACCCCTGCTCTAGATAAAAGAATGGTGCAGATCACCACGCAATTAAAAAAAAAAAATTGGATGCCATGTTATAATGCTGTACAACACACCTCTCAACCTAACTCTTTTTCCTCCTAGCAAAAAATACCACAGCATCTTGATATAATATTCTTCTCATTAAAAAAAAAAAACAAGCTTTGTTTCACTACCCACAAAACCATTTTTCACTGCTGCAGAAGGAAACAGTGAAGAAAGACTAAGGTTGGGAGCAAGGGAGAATTAAGCTGTAATCTCCACCTTCTTGACTTCAGGGAACAGCGGCAAGGTGACAAAACATGATGGCACAAAATTTCTTCAGACAGTAAGAGGGAAAGCCCAAAGGATTTTTAACCTGATTTATCCATTGATTCAATTGGATAAAAACATGGGCTACTTTTAAAGTACAACTTGGATTTGCTATTTACTACAAGTAATTCTAGTTGTAGTTAGTTATCAATAGTACTCACTTAGATTTTTTTAATAAAATGATATCCTTTTAAAACATGATAATAAAGGGTGAGATGCTTTGGAAATCTTATTCAGAAGTTTTGTAACAGCCAACTGGAGAAAAGGTGAGTTCAAGTATTGGTTTTGATTTAGAATGTAAGCTCTAATGAAGCATAGGACTTATTAAGACAGGTTTCTGTGGAACATAAGAACATAATATAGGAAATCTACACTGGATCAGACAAAAGGCCAAATAATCATTGGCAATCCTACAAAACTACAAAAATGCATGGATATCATGTCATTTTCCATTCAGGTTGGCCAATGGGGTCTTCCTTTTCTACTGAACAGAATTCAGACATCCCTCTGAACTGAAATATCTACTAGAACTTCCTCAAGAAATTCATGATCAGGCTCTTTATGGCATTCCTGTGATAGTTAAAATTAATTGATCTATTTCACATAGGCAAAACTAGACAAGGATATTATTGTGCAATGACAAATCCAGTAATTTTGCTGCTTCGTGAAAGTCAAGTGAGAAACGAATGCAGCTACATTGATATATTGTGATGTCAGAAATTAATTTCAGGTTTTGGATTCTCGGAACATTGTAGATATAATAAAACCATTGTAAGAAAGAAGAGATACAGATTTTATTTTTAATTTTCTTTCTAAATTTAAAATATCAGGAAATCGTCTTAAATTTTTGGAAGGAATGTCATTTATTTTAAATTAATATCCATCCATTGTGCTATTTGCCTTTTAGGGCCACTCCATGCTTTCATTTTTCTCCCCAATCCAAGTTTATGGATAATATATTTTACCCTTGTTTGCTTACCTCCTGTTCCCAAGATTCCTAAATCCCTTTAAAATACTTGCTTTTTCAGAATTGCCCATCTTGTCCTCTAAACCAGAGGTCCCCAGCCTTTGCAACTTTAAGTCTGAAGGACTTCAACTCCCAGAATTCTCCAGCCAGCAAAGCTGGCTGGAGAAGTCTGGGAACTGAAGTCCTTCAGACTTAAAGTTGCAAAGGTTGGGGACCTCTGCTCTAAATGAAACATTTTATACATAATTTGTTTTGGTTAATAAAAAGAATAGCTTGGATCCACAACAATTTGTTTCTTTGCCAAGAACACAAAAAAGAGAAGACGCAGAAAGGAAAAGGAAATAGATTCGAAGAGAATTAGAAAATAATTGCTAGGCATACCATGGATGATACTGGATAGAATAAGTTAGCCCTTTTTCATGGTGGGTTCATATTGCTAAAATAGTTGGATTTCAGCCTGAATATAATGTTGTGTGTGCATCTATAATAAACAACAACACCCACACACCCACAGAATATTACTTGTAACTGGGAAAGTGTGACATCTGCAAGTTGACAGGACTCTCCAAGTCTTGACATCTGGACTCTGCTGGTATCCATCACTCATTTGAAATTCCCTCCCCATTAGACAGAAAAGTAGGCAACAAGATAGGATAAAGTTAATAGGTAAATGAACCTATGACATGGGTGTCAAACTTGCTGCATCACGTTGCCGTCACGTGACATGTTTTGTGACATTTCTCCCAGTCACAGAACTGGGGTGGGTGTGGTCTACGCATGATGCATCCATTCTGTTGTCCTCCAGTTTGACAACCCTGATCTATGACTATCCTGTGTTGAGAAAATCATGTTATATCTCTGGGTTGTAAGAGGTATTCATATAATGACCCCCTATAACAGAGATCGCCAAACTTGGCAACTTTAAGACTTGTGGACTTTAACTCCCAGAATTCCCCAGCCATCATGGCTGAATGAGGAATTCTAGGGATTGAAATCCATGAGTCTTAAAGTTGCCAAGTTTGGAGATCCCTGTTATAGGGGATGATTATATGAATATCTCTTACAACCCAGAGATATATAAAATAAATCATCATCATGTATAATATAAAAACAATGTTGGTTGGGGCTGAATTCCATACTGGCAATGCCTTTAACTAGGTATAATTTTCCAGGGTAAACCAAGTTAAGATAAAAATGGTAAGGAGGCTTGATGGTGATAGGAAATCCTAGTTTTAGTTGGAACCAAATCTACCGGTACCAGTTTGGGATACCTAAAACCGACTCAAAATGGAAGCCGTGTCTTTCTTGAGGAATGTGGTAGGTACCATATATCAGACACATCCCCTAATGTAGTCCTATCATTGCTAAATATATTGATGTAGACTTTCTTTGGCTTTATATCTAACAGAGATAGAAAGATGAATAATTACTCCATCATACTTCACGTGTCCCTTAAATTTCTTTAAACTGGATCATGGGCAATTCTTTCCTTGTCTGTGAAGTCTTTTCTAACTGCCTGACCCCTGTATTTTTCTTCTGTAATTATGGACTAGGGCCTTAGTTGGAGCAGCTATTAATGAAAAATTACTTGGGGAAAGAATAGAAAGAGATATTAGATATAATACCAGGCTCTTAATTAAACTCTGTTTTTCATGATAACTTTACCTAAAAAAGTATCCATAGCAAAAGTTGCTTCTGTATTTGTCTTATAGCTAGTCATTTCAGCTTAAATCAATGGCCTACTGTGGAATAATTCTTGATTTAGTCTTCAACTGAACATTTTGAGGACTTCCAGTTTTCTTAATGATTAAAAGTATCACTGATTTTGGGTCTGACTGACTGATAGGGGGAAGATTATTGTTGATTTGCCTTCTGTCTCTGTTCCTTCCCAAATACCAGTTGATAATTAGTTACCACTCACACAATGAACCTGAAAAGCAGACCTAAATATTATATCTTCTTCTATATATAAAAATGGTGGTATGTGTGCATGTTGCAGCATAACTCTGGGACACCTTGAGCAATTTGAACCAAACTTGGTACATAGATGACTTACTCTTGGAAACAAATACTGTGGGAGTAAGACACCCCTAACACACCTCAGGAGGTGTGTGTTTTGCTAAGATACAGCCTGTTGTGCCATAAAATGGCTTCTACTGTATTGCAGTAAAATGGCTTCTACTGTACAGTGCAGTGGAATTGCCATAGTAACGGTACTCCACAAGGGAGCTCCGTCTGGTAAGGGGGGAAATCCAACATGAGAAATTACATTTTGGTCCAGACATTTTCCCCCTATAAATAAATACCTGGGCAACGCTAGGCTATTAACTAGTTTTCTACAAATCTCTCTCTGTCCATTCTTTAACTACATTGTGGGCCCTTTTAGGTTTCTCTGTTGTGACCACTGCAAACATTTTTAAAGCACTCCATCAGTTAAAATACAAAACATCCAACCCGCCTCTCAACGGTTTATAAAATCTCTCAGTATGGCTAATAGGATGATCTTACCAGATTAACTGAGGCCTTTAAAACACTGAACCTCATCAGCTGGATGGAAACAACTCTTTGCTCTTTCGTGGACACATAAAGCTGAAAGTCCCCCATAACGCGGCTTATTCCTGTACAATCATCATTCTGAGAGAAAGACAATTTAAAAAAGGGTTGAGAAGGAACAAGGTGATCATAACCTGTTGGCTGTATAATTTACAGGGATTCTTAGCAATATGTGGCAATATGTTAAAAGAAGAGTGCTCTGAATACCATTGCAATTCCACAAGAAAAAAGGACGGGACGTCCTCCCCGAAGCGCTTATCCAGATACATAAAAACCAGTCTGACTTAGCGATTGTAGTAGCTGAAAACGTATAAATGTGGCTTGGAAACAGGACTCCAAATAAAGGCTATTAGTAAACATAGCGGGAATCAAAAGCTCATAAAAGATTCCTTTTTTTTTTTTTTTACTACATCTTCACCACATGGCAACCATTGACCCTGGTTTTTTTTTTTTTTAAATTTAATCCTCCCAAATGCTATTAAGTAGCCCTTTTGGAATGATTAGCTTTTTCTCATCCCGGCGTCCCAAATCCATTTACTTTGTAATTTCCTTGTGCAGGAGAATAAACAACAGCATGTAATGAGAATACGTCAACGTTTAAATGGAGTGACCTGGGTGAAATAGAATTACCAGGTTTGAGTCTCCCTGCATAGGGTCAATTAGGAATGGTTGGCTCTCCATGCCATGCTGCCCACGTTCAGAATAAGTCCTGATGAATTTAGAAGGCTTTATTCCCAGCAAAAGGGGTATAAGATTTCATCTCAGAATAAATAAGGTCTTTACCTATGGCGCACGTTGTAAGAAAGTGGAACATTAATACCAAGTGTCAACGACTTTGAAATTATATTTGCCATTCTTTCAGTAAAGGGGAATGGAAGTTTGATGGAAGTAGGTAATTTCTGATTTGGTGGACCTCCGAGCTGCTGCTTTTTATGAAATACAGGTAGTCCTCAACTTACAGCCACAATTGAGCCCAAAATTTATGTTGTTAAGCGACACAGTTGTTAAGGGAGCCTTTGCTCCACTTTTACGACCATTCTTGGTCCATTTGTTAATTGAATCATAGCAGTAGTTAAGTCAGTAACATGGCTATTAAGTGAATCCGGCTTCCCCATTGACTCATCCAAAGGTGACCCTGGGACACCGCGGCCGTCATAAATATGAGTCAGTTGCCAAGCATCTGAATTTGGTTGGGGATGCTGTAATAGTTGTAAGTGTAAAAACCGTAATAAGTAGTCACTAAATTCAGTGCCGTTGTAACTTTGAACGGTCACTTAATGAACTGTTGTAAGTCGAGGACTACCTGTAATTGTGCATGGGGGTGGGTATTTTGTCTGTCTGTCTGTCTGTCTGTGTGCGTGTGTGTATCTGTATTTTTAAAGAAATGTTTGGTGGAAGGTACATAAAATTGTGCTTTCTCTGATAAACCTCCTTCTTTTTCCCTTCCTATAGGATCCAAAGTGTTTTAGTTAACTTTTCCTGTTCCTCCACCCCTCCACCCTTCCCTTTTCTCTCTTCATTTCCCTGTCTCTTCCGTTCTAGTGGATATATGGTCAGTAGGATGCATTATGGGAGAAATGGTGCGCCATAAAATCCTCTTTCCAGGAAGGGACTGTATCCTTATGCCATTTGCAATTTTCATTGAATTATTCATTTCCCATCCCGCGCAGGCTCATTCTGCACTTTTCCAATCCAATACAGAATATATACAAGAGGAACACAAAGCTAAAAGCAAAAAACAAACAACCAAACAACCCCCCCCCCCCAAAACCCCCGAATTGTAGAGGTGTGTGGAATTCTTATTGGAGTCATCTGAGATCCAGAGATGATGATGGGGGAAAAAAAATATAAAGCAAATATATGACAAATATTGTCACATCCAATTTTACTACTCTACCTTTATCTGTGTTAACGCTTTTAAGAAAATGGCTGATTGTATTTCTTTAAGCTTTCTTTTGACTTTCCCACTCCCTTTTTGGCTTGACGCTTTGAACATTGTACTCCTTTTGACCTTTGTGGTGGCATCATAATCTTTTGCTTGCTAATGCATCGTTGGTTTTGGGACCACCTTCACGTTGTATGGATTCAGAGATGGGTCAATACAACATTGATGCTGAATGTTTTGATTTATTCCCCTGTTGCCTAGAAATGTTCTTCAGTCCTTTCTGATGTAGTTACTCCGATTGTCAGAATGAGCTTTCCTTAGTGTGGCTATTAATATTACCCTTATTATGCATGCGGTTCTGTATTATGAACAAGACTTTGGCTTCTTAGCCCTACAGCCTATTTTCTTTTGTCCATTTGAGCTTTGGTGATATTCTTTTGACCATCTCTCAAAGATGGTGGAAGTAATATTGGAAAACGAAAAGAATTAAAACAAAGAAAAAAGAAAAGTTCTATCTTAGCTTTGGGAGGATAGAGTAAGGAATTCTATTAATAAGCGGGGTGTGTGGATTGCATGTTGATTTCAACATTCTTTGTCTTAAAAGGAAACAAACATTGATAAATTGGTGTTGAATCTTCTGACAGCTGGTATGATGGCTGGACAGTCCTGCATGTTCAGCAGTTTTGGGTTATAAAAATATGGTGATTTGTTCAATATATTGAGGCAAATTCTCTAGTCTCTCATATAGAGGAAGTAGGCTCATTAAATAATAGGAAGACTGTATTGTCTACATCAGGGGTCTCCAACCTTTGCAACTTTAAGTCTGAAGGACTTCAGCTCCCAGAATTCTCCAGCCAGCTTTGCTGGCTGGAGAAGTCTGGGAGCTGAAGTCCTTCAGATTTAAAGTTGCAAAGGTTGGAGACCCCTGGTCTACATACACCAGCTTGCATTGAAAATCAGCTGTAAAGATTAAGAGATGAATTGTCAGATAACCACACATCTGCAGAGATTTCCATTTTGATTGAAAAAGCCATCTGGAGTGTTATCAGCAATGCAACAGGAACACCCCTAAATAAATCTTCTGATCCTCAGAATTGTAATCTATCTATCTCAAGTGGCCCACAAGTTGTCATTTAAGCCCACCTGGATCTACACATATTTCTGATATCTGCAAGATTTTCAGTGACACGGGGAATTTCATCCTGTGTGAGCCAAGAGAGAGAAATATTACCTACTTTAGAGTTTTGAGTGTGTCCTGAAACATATAAAACTTTTGTTCAGCTGTAAGTTTCAATTTTATGTTTTTGGGGTTTTTTTGTTGTTGTTTTTTGTTATTTTGGCATGCTGGTATTTTTTTTTGTGCCAAGGGACATTGAAATATGCTTTTGGGAAGTTGGCTACCCTGTCATATTTCTCAATAAATATAAATCCAACATCACTCCCAAGGCATAAAATCCTATAATGTGTTTTATATATTCACACAAGCAAACATGAATCATTGCTTGATCTTTTTTCATTTGCTAAATGTAAAACGAACCGCTCCAAACATTTCCCATATAATAGAGTCAAAGTTAAAACATATTCCCCTGCACCCCACCCTATGAAAGAGGGAGATAACTACTTTTATCTATAATATAGAGCAGTGATGGTGAACCTGTTCAGCACTGAGTGTCCAAATTGGAATGCGCCTGCATGCATGCTGGAGGCCCAGAAAACTTGGAGACCATCTGGTCTTCGGGTTTCTGGGGCTCTGGCACGCATGAAGATCAGATGGCCAGCGCGCATGCGTGCACCGGAAACCAGAAGAGCAGCTGGTGCATGTCCACAGAGAGGGCTTTGTGTGCCATAGGTTCACCATCACAGATATAAAGGCTCCACTCTTGATTGCTACTATGGCAGGGAAATACATTTTAACTTTGAATACTCAATGTGATCTAGACTATACTTTCCATGGATTTATTTACTTTGCCCCCAAAATGATTCCTCCAAGCCGTGGATTACTTAAAGGCAATATAAATGGCAGTTTAGTGGGATTTCAATAAAGAAAATAGGAAAAAAGCATAGAGTTAGATTTTGCCTTCCTTGTAGATTAAAGCCTTGCTCTAGATTGGACCCCTTGCTCTTATATTAAAAAGAAAATATAGCTGTTGATTGGCCCATCTTTTAAAGTAATGTGACATTGACTTGCATTGGATCAAAACATTCCTTTAGCTGTATTTGTAAGCATGATTGTACCTATAAAGAGGAATTCACTTTTCATATATTTTAAATAATTTTTTTGGCAGTACATTTATTTGCAGATGTATGTCCCACTCTATTATAGTGACATTCAAATAGCAAAGAAATATCTCTTCCAGACCTTTCCCTGCATATAATACTGTACAGTTGATGTTGTTTAAATGGCTAACAGGATTTCAGTAGCAAAATAAATGCATTACCAAATAATGAAAAAGTATGTTCTCACACTTAGCAGTACAGATTTCCGCTAACCGTGTGGCCTATATTTTAAGCTGTTTGTCCATCTGGTGGGTTAAGGAAATAATGTCAGATTTTACTTTTACAGGAACTAAATACTTTTATCCATAGACCGAGGTTTTACTTTAGTCCTATTATAGCCCAAGACCCAGTGTAGAATAACATATATTTCCCCCCCTCATTTAAGAAAGGAACAGGGCTAAGTTTTCTCTGTAAAAAATAATTATTAAGAGAAATATACTCAGAAACTCAGAAAAAGGTATTTGGAGACTTTGAAAATTTCTAGAGTGGGATAACAATATGAAATGGAAAATATTTACAAACTGAACGGGCAAAATCTTGATGGTTTTTTAGCAATAGCACTTAGATTTATATACCGCTTCATAATGCTTTTGCAGCCCTCTCTAACCAGTTTTACAGTCAGCCTATTGCCCGCAACAATCTGGGTCCTCATTTTACCCACCTCAGAAGGATGGAAGGCTGAGTCGACCTTGAGCCTGGTGAGATTTGAACTGTCAAACTGCAGCTAGCAATCAGCTGAAGTAGCCTGCAGTACTGCACTCTAACCACTGTGCCACCTCGGCACTTAGACTTATATACCAATTCACAGTGCTTTTACAGCCCTCTCCAAGTGATTTACAGAGTCAGCCTTTTGCCCCCAACAATCTGGGTCCTCATTTTATCCACCTCGGAAGGATGGAAGGCTGAGTCAACCTTGAGCCTGGTGAGATGTGAACTGCAGATAGCAGACAGTTGAAGTAGCCTGCAGTACTGCGCCATCTCAGCTCATTTACTTTTTACTAGTATTAAAGAATAAAAACCCCTTTGTAAAGGCTCACATATCACAAAAAAGCAGTGGTGGAATTCAGGTTTTTTTTACTACCAGTTCTGTGGGCGTGGCTTGGTGAGCATAGCTTGGTGGGCATGGCAGGGGAATTATACTGAAAAATCTCCATTCCCACCCTACTCTGGGGCCAGCCAAAGGTGACATTTGCCGGTTTTCCGAACTACTCAAAATTTCTGCTACTGGTTCTCCAGAACCTGTCAGAACCTGCTGGATTTCACCCCTGCAAAAAAGGGTCTGGTACTATTACTGTATGTCACTTCATAAAGTCCATAATGTTGCAAATGTCTCATAAGGTGTCTGTGAAATGTACGTTACATTTTTAGCAGGACCGATTTGAAAGTTCCTCCAGAACTACATTTAACAAGTCAAAAAAACCCTTACAAAGTTCTTCCTATAAAACAGGGGTGAGGATCCATGGCCCTTTTATGACTTGTGGGCTTCAACTCCCTTGCTGGCTCAGGAATTCTGGGAGTTGAAGTCCACAAGTCATAAAAGGGCCATGGATCTTCACCCTGATATAGAACAATGATGAACAAGATCAACTAAACTAGGAAGGAAAATACAGGCGATTACATATTTATTGAAATTAACTCTCCACTTAAAAAAATAATACTAGTTTTACTCATCAGCACAAATGTTGCTAGCAGCAAAACTTTGCTTAAAACAAAAAGTTCAGTTGTGTAGGAGATTCTTCCTACATAACTGCAAATTTCTAAGGAGAAATTTCATGACAATCAGAACAATTAATCAGTGGAACAACTTGCCTTCAGAAGTTGTGAATGCTCCAACACTGGAAGTTTTAAAGAAGAGATCGGACAACCATTTGTCTGAAGTGGTGTAGGGTTTCCTGCCTAGACAGGGGGTTGGACTAGAAGCCCTTCAAGGTCCTTTCCAACTCTGTTATTCTGTTCTGTTCTGTTCTATTCTATTCTATTCTATTCTATTCTATTCTAACAGGCCCAGTAAGCAATGTCTTTTGAGCTTATGGTGATGTAAAGTGATGGTCATCACTTCTGAATAGCCTGTGAACTTAACACCTCTTCCCTCTCAACTTCACAGAGATAGTCATGCTCACAAGCCAAACTGATTTCACACTATTGCTAAGAATAAAATAAGTGAAATTCAACATACAGGCAAATTTAGATGTCAATGGTCTCCAAATAATATGGTGATTACCTTTACCCTCATTCTTTTTACATCCTACCTTTCTCTGCAGATTGCAATATAGATACTCCACACGTAACAATGTCTGCAGCATCTTGAGATCACTGTTTGCAAAGCTTCACCAATCGGCTGGAGAAGCTGGCAGTAAGTCACAAATGGTGGTCATGTGATGTTGTGCTTAATGACTAGGCAATTCGCTCAATGACTGCAGAGACACCGATGGCCTTATAAGACATTTATAAGTCTGCTAGTCCAGTCATGCAATGTTTTGTTTAATACCTATGTCACTTAGTGATGTAATTTCAGGCTCCAGTTGTGGTCATTAAGTGAGGACTACCACTCTGACCAAACTTGGAAAAAGGAAATGTATCAGAATATCATAGAGTCATAGAGTGGAAGAACAGCTGCTGTCCTACAATAAATCCAAGTAAGACCAACCAATAACTGATCCTTATACTATAAATACTGGTTTTATTTATTTTTTAATAATAATTATTTTTTCATGGCAAAGATCCAAACAAGATATTCCAAGGCAGGGAAAATCAAGATACACTGATGTCCCCAAAGACAACATTCCCCAGCATAGGACTTTCTGGATGAGTTAGGCTGTGGATTATGGGAGTTCCTGTCCCAAAGTCCTACATAATAAGGAAGACTGTTTTAAGGCTTGCTTTGTGATATCTTCTTTCAATTGGATTAATTTTTCTTTTTTAAATTCCCAATCAGAGATACAGATATTTGACAAATGATTTGAGACCATATGAATCGGGGGGATTTCCCCCCACTTTCATTCTGTCCGTGCTCTGAAATTGTGGAGATGCCTCTACAATCTCGCTAAACAATTAATTGCAAGGTAGTCATTGAGGTATTTGTAATTCTGCACGCGAAAGGCAACGACATCCAGATGGAGCTGAGCTGAATAATGCCTCTGAACTTTTGAAACTGTTTAATCAGAAGTGCCATCATCAAATCTAGTAGCAGTGAATTTCAGAGGATAATTGCAGCTAATGGCAGCATATATTTTTTTTTGGCTTGTCCCAATTGAGTGCTAGTTTCACCCACCGATTCTAAGTTCTAGCAGAGAAGAAATATGCTACCACCATCTGCTATCTTCCTATTATTGTAGATCGTTCACACTTCTGTCTTTCTTCCCCTTGGATATTTTTTTTTTTGTGTAAAATACCAACCCCCACACACACACATAATTTGATATGCGGCAGAGAGAATTTATTGCATATCAGCAGGTTCTGACCAGTTCTGGAGGGCCAGTAGCGGAAATTTTGAGTAGTTTGTAGAACCGGTAAATACCACTTCTGATTGGTCCCACCCCCATCTATTCTCTGCCTCCCGAGTCCCTGCTGATCAGGAGGGAATGGGGATTTTGCAGTAACCTTTCCCTGGAGTGGAGAGGGAATGGAGATTTTACAATATCCTTCCCCTGCCATGCCCGCCACGCTATGCCCCGCCCACCAAGCCACACCCACAGAACCAGTAGTAAAAAAATTTGAATACCACCACTGCTGCATATGAATACTGGTAATCCTCGGCTTACAACCACAATTGAGCCCCATATTTCTGTTGCTAAGTGAGACAGCTGTTAAGTGAGTTTTGCCTCATTCTTGCTACAATGATTAAGTGAATCACTGCAGTTAGTAACACAGCTGTGTTCAGTTAGTAACATACTGTAGCTGTTAAGCGAATCTGACTTCCCCATTGATTTTGCTTGTCGCAAAGGGAATCGCAGAACCTCTGGGTCACAGCAACCTCATAAATATGAACCAGTTGCCAAGCGTCCGAATTTTGATCATGTGACCATGGGGATGCTGTAATGGTCGTAGGTGTGGAAATTGGTCATAACTCACTTTTTTCGGTGCCGTTTAACTTTGGTCACTAAACAAATTGTTGTAAGTCGAGGACTACAACTGTAACTTTGGCTGCCTTGTTTTCTAATTTCTAATTGCATTTTTAAAAAATGGGCATCCTACCCAGGTTTGTGGCTACCTAATCGTCTGCCACTTTGATAGGAAAAATAGAATGGAATGGAATGGAATAGAATAGAATAGAATAGAATAGAATAGAATTCTTTATTGGCCAAGTGTGATTGGACACACAAGGAATTTGTCTTTGGTGCAGATGCTCTCAGTGTACATAAAAGCTATAAGTGATAATGAGATCTGAAGTCCAACATTTTTGGCATGGGAGTCAGGAAAGATGATTTATAAGATGGAAACCTAACAGTGCAATTCAGGTACTACCATACCATGCATTCAAATGATGGCAATACTATTTACTCCAATGTTGGTGTTTTCACCCCAGGACGTTGATGTATTTTTATGTTATTTTTATAGTGCTGTCCTTCCCAAAGGAGCCTGGAGCAATATACAAAAACAACAATAAAAAACAAATTAAAACACCTGTGGGAACAACCACATTTCCCTTGGGTGAATTTTTAATTAGAAATTCTAAAAATCCTCTCGTCTTCTGGTCTATAACACTGCACAATGAGCCAGACCCTCTGATAGAATCATAATCAGGGTTTTCCTGCTGGTGGTTTTTATTTTTTATTTTGCATGGATAGGCTAGTACAGGGATTAGCAACCTGAAGCTCTGGAGCCACATGTGGCTCTTTCATCCCTCTGCTGCGGCTCCCTATCACCAGTCGGCTCCACAATTGATAGGGCTTTCGGTTAGGACAGGTAGAGGAAAAAGGATGCTGCGCTAGGAGGAGACTCTATGGTGGGGGGAATCGGAATTCTGGTTGGCTCCAGAATTGAACGGAGGGACTTCCAGTTAGGACTGTTGTGGTTCTTTGAGTGTTTAAGGTTGCCGACCCCTGGGCTAGTATATTGGGAAGTCACCTCTGCATTCAACTAATTTTTACCAAAAAAGCTATATCATCCAGTTTGGAAATAAGAGGTTTTCCCAAGATTGCATTGTTTGCATACCTGACTTCTGGTCAGATAAGTTTTAGATAGTTCATTCCAAATGCACCCTTACCCCTCTTAAACAGTTACTGAGAGTTTGCACAGAAGCTGGATGTTCCCCACAATCTCTCAGATGCCTCTGCTTTACTGATTTACTTATCTATGAATCAGTAGTAGGTTCCGGATCCTGTCGCAACCAATACACTGTGACGAGGCAGGGCGTCCTCGGCGGGCATGCATGCTGCACACGCATGTGTACGCCGCTGCCCAGCGATGCTCAGCTGCTTGGTGGAGGGCGTACGCAATTGGCCCGCTTGCCTCAAAAAGCGGAAAGACACACAGGCGGGCGAGTGGGACAAATGGCCCACTGTTTTGGTATGGTAGCCGCTGCTCCAGCTACCACCAGTACACTCGTAACTGGCTGTACCGCCTGGAACTCACCACTGCTATGAAACCTACAGATGCTGATGGCATTAGGTCAAGCTCAGGGACTTGGGCTGTAGATAATCCTAGAGGAACATTTTAGATCTACTGGAATCAGGATTCGGTCTAGACAGGGGACAGGAACAACATTAGTTACCCTGTTGAATGACCTTAAGAATACCAACTGACAAGCTTTAAATTGTCTTCGGTTCCTTTCTATTTCTTTCCACGGTGCTCACATGCGTGCAAGAAAATGTAGACATAATTAGCAACAAACAACCCATTCTATCCCACCGTTGCAAACTCCTTTTCTCTTTTCCCACCATCCTTTCACTCAGGTGGTAAAAAAGCTCAACAAACATTTTCTCTGATGCCCCCCAAAAAGTATTCCCTAGTTTCTGAAAAGGAATACTTTTAACACGGAGGCGGATTTTATTTGGAGAATGAAATATGGCTCTTCTTCTTTTCCGGCTCAATTAACTGATGTAAGTCAGGGGGTTAGTTAAGATAGGGGTAGTAGGACAAAGGAGGGAGAATTCAATCAACGAGTGTCTTGAATTTACAGGATAAATTACCCATTTAATGGGGAATCTGTTCCTAGATATGTTGCAGATTGCACCTTAAATGCTAAGCCTGCTTTAGGCAGAAATGTGAAAAATAAATATGGGACTTGGGGAAAAAGAACAGATTTTTTTAAAATCCGAAGCCAGCGGGCCAAAAATAGGGATCAGTCGCACCTTCATTAGTGCAGTTCCCATTTAAACCTTCTGTCTGTCTCTAGCAACCCCTTCTGTTGCTACATCCCTGAGAACATGTTAGCAGGGCCTGATAGGACAGACAAGCAGAAGAAGCAGATGGATGCAACAGAGAATGGTTGCCATGGAATTCTGATTCTACTTCTAATTAGAATATCTGATTTGGGATAAAAACAACAACAACAACAACAACAGCAACATTCCCAGGAATCCCACATCCTAGTAGCAAGGAACTGTGCCTGTGCTTTTGACCCAACCAGATAAGTCTTCTCATTTGTTTGTTGTTCTGTTGCTGTGTTCTTGTTTACCTTCATTTCATTTTTTGTTTTCAGTTGACATGTGGTCAGTAGGGTGCATCATGGGAGAAATGATTAAAGGTGCTGTGTTGTTTCCTGGCACTGATCGTATCCTTCCTAGGCTGTGGGCTTCTCCAGATAAACATTGTTGTTCTAATTGACACTTCTGATTTGGAGCAGCTTAATGCTTACAGACACTCTATGAACTGCAATACACATTGTATGTAACGATGTCTTCCCATCACTGCAATATCCTTTATTTCAACCTTGGCCATAGATTCAGAATTCCTGAATTCCTTGTTCCCTGTTTATCAAGCATTCTTCTTTAACTTTCTATGTGACCACACAGATCCTCCTAGCGCTCCACACGATAATAAAGCTTACAGCAGAACTTCTTAGGTTTAGTCTGGTTTGCAGGAACATTAATTTTATTTTTTATTTAATGAATCCATGTCCATGCAGTCTGGACAACTGAATTAAATGAACTGATTGGGGAGAGACATTCATTGCTCAAATGTACTGCATTCAGTTTTGCTCGCCACGATTTAAAAAAAGATGTTGAGACTCTAGAAAGAGTGCAGAGAAGAGCAACAAAGATGTTTAGGGGACTGGAGGCTAAAACATGAAGAACGGTTGCAGGAACTGGGTATGTCTAGTTTAATGAAAAGAAGGACTAGGGAAGACGTGATAGCACTGTTCCAATATCTCAGGGGCTGCCACAAACAAGAGGGAGTGGAGCTATTCTCCAAAGCACCTGAGGTTAGGACAAGAAGCAATTGGGGGAAGCTAATCAAGGAGAGAAGCAACTTAGAACTGAGGAGAAATTTCCTGACAGTTAGAACAATTAATCAGTGGGACAACTTGCCTCCAGAAGTTGTGACTGCTCCAACACTGGAAGTTTTAAAGAAGATGTTGTATAACCATTTGTCTGATGTGGTGTAGGGTTTCCTGCCTAGGCAGGGGGTTGGATTAGAAGACCTCCATGGTCCTTTTTAACTAGTCTAGTCTGGTCTTTAGTTTGCTACAACTTACATAAAAGGGATTTGGCTGTAATTTTACAATTGGGCCAGCATAGATAGCTGTAGTATCGTCATCTGAAGTGACATAGTTGGAAGTTGGTTTTCACCTTTGTATCCTAGCTTTATATCCTAGCCTATATGAAATCTCTTGGGCAGATAAATGAATAAATAAGCATCACAGATCCATTTCTTGTTTTGCATTGGATCTACAAATTCAAAAGAGCTTGAAATCCTTAATGGCTCCTATTGATACGCCTGAGGGTAGCACAGTTTTGAAGAATGAGTCCAGATAGGGTTGAGTTGGTGCTGTGTATTTAAAGAGATCCATTGCAAATTCTAAAGTGCTTTGGACCTTGTGCAGGGATAGCATCTCTCTGCTATTAATTAAATCAGGGACTCCTTTTTCATAGTTTTGCACAAGCTAATTTAGTGTTTCAATCGGTGTGTATAAGCCCTGACAGATAAAACAGCAAATATTAGCAATATTTATATTTTTGATATCCCTATTGGGAATAATTCCTACATATCTGACAACTGAGTCAATGTTTGAAAAGCTCAGTCTTTAGGCTTAGAAGTTCTACAAATTTATTTATTATTTAAAAAAGAAGTTCTACAATTGAGGGTGAATAGGAAACTTTGGCCTTCTGCTTAGTCCAGCCCCATCATTTCTATACTGTACTACACTGGCTATCATGTTACAATGCGCAGCACCTCCTTCTGAGAATCCCCATGTATTCCTGGTGCTCTGATAAATATAATGCAATTCAATATCAACGTTGCACATCTTTGCCCAGCTATTTCCATTTTGCCCAGCTAATTTTAGCCAATCTTTTTAATATTGTCTTCCAAACCAGGCATAAATAGGAAATGAGTTTTACTTTACGTACCCTATTTCTCCGCAATACACTCTGGATTCAGTCATCCTTTTGACATGGTTAAGCAAATATAATAACTTTTTAATGCAAAAATAATTCTTTCAAATCATTCAGCAGAAGAAAAGATAAACCTGACCCAAAATGTCCTATAGATAATGCATTTTAAAAGCCTACTTTCTTTCAAACAGCTGCATGGTTATTAAAATTTGTTCACAGAGCCTCGATAATTAAACCATTAAAAGCATTTGCTGTAGAAAAATTCCCTAGAAACAGCCACTAACAGCTGATGATTTGTTTCAAATTCATTCTTAGCAGTGTTGGTATTTTTAAACAAATAAGATGCAGGGGGAAATGCCATTAAATATGCACTCCATTTTCTACAAGGCTGTGCAACATTTCCTCTTATGCCTCTGTTCTCATTTACACTGTAACTTTTTCAACAAATTTTATTTTATTTGCAAAAGCTGCTTCAACTGATTGTAATTTTGTTGTGCTTGCAAAGCTGATTTCCTTTACTGTTCCTTTCACATGTTTAAGATTCAGGTTTGGGTCCATAATCTGCTGGCAGTTTTTTGCATATTGATAGAAGAGAATATTTGTAGCTCAGGGTTATTATTATTATTATTTATTTATTTATTCAATTTCTATACCGCCCTATCTCCCAACATGGGACTCAGGGCGGTACACAGGAACTATAAAATATAAATATACAAACAGTCAAAAATGGTTAAAACTAGGATTAAATAAAATTTAGCCCGTGCTAAGGACATTAATTAAAACCCCACTAAAATAATAAAATAGCTATACCAGCTATGCCAGGCCAGCCATATGAAAGAAGTATGTTTTTAATGCCCGACGGAAGAGGCTAAGGTCTGAGGTTGTACGGAGGTCTGGGGGCAAGTCGTTCCAGAGGGCGGGGCCTACCACAGAGAAGGCTGTTGCCCTGGGAGTCGCCAGCCCGCAAGGGTTGAACTGTGGGGTCCTTGGGCTCAGATTTGGTCTGAGTCTAGTGGTTTCCTTGCAGATATTTCATTATCAAATTAGGTAATATCATCACCCCCCCCCCCCCCCCCCCCAGTAACACTGCTGATGCTACCTAGTTTGGTAATGAAACGTTTGCAAGAAAAACACCAGACTTGGAGAAAACTTGAATTGTGATCATTTGACGCTGGGCTTGCTGCAGTGGTCGTAAGTGTGAAAAACAGTCATAAGTCTTTTTATTTTCAGTAGCCTTGTAACTTCAAATGGTCACTAAATGAACATTTGTAAGTCCAGGACTACCTGTCCATGGAGATTCTCAGTCATCCAGGTCATGGTTGTCCCAAAGGTGCTTTTTCAACAGGCAACTGGACTTTCTGGTTTTTCTTTGAAGACGTTTCGCTTCTCATCCAAGAAGCTTCTTCAGACCTCCTCGTTTTCCCCTGATCTTTGTATAATTCTAAAAGCCTCCAGGTCTTTCCCATGATGTTTAAACTGCTCCTATTTTTGCCATGCCTAAAAACCTATGTAGGAAATAGAACTCTTTATAGGTAGACGTTTCTATTTGATTCCATGTTTCAGTGGGCACTTGTCAAATACCAGAGCTTGCTTTTAAAAGGAATAGCAGTGATGGTGAACCATGTTTATAAGGATATGTGAATTTTTGGAATTAAACAGTTCTCTTTGATGATCTTGGTAGTCAGTTAAAGCAGGGGTGTCAAACTCAATTCCAGCGAAGGCCACATCAGAGCTGTGTTTGACCTTGGGTGGGGGCTGGGGGCAATGGCCAGGGGGCATGGCCAGCTTGACATCACTCATGTCATGGCGTCTGTGGCGGCCCGAGCACTCTGCCAGTGAAAACAGGCTCTCAACCTCTGCTATCAGCCATCACAGGCGAAAACACCCGCCCCTAGGCTCCGTTTCGCCAGCAGAAGACTGCAGGAGGCTGTCATGGCCGAAAACAGGGGTGCCCCGGGCTCCATTTTCACTGGCAGAGGCACTGTGGGCCGGTCCTTTGCTATTTCCAGGGTGGCTTTACGGACTAGATCTAAGCACCCTGTGGGCCGTATCCAGCTCATGGGTCTTGTGCTTGGCGCCCTGAGTTTAAGCAACCAAAAAGATTAGTTTTCTGCTCTCGACTTCCAACTTCCGTCTTCTTCAAATCAGTTTCCAAGAATTGTATTTCTGGCCTTTGGAGAGTAACAGTATCTATCAGAATAGACTGGAAAAGGATTAAGTCAGGTTGAAGAATTGTATACCATCTAAGTTGTCCCTGTTGCCACATTTAAAACAACGTAGTTTTGTTTTGCGTTCTCTGCCCTGTTTCCCAGATGTTGGGAAAAACCCATAGAAAACGATCTGTGAATATTGTCACGTTCTTTGATTGATTTTGATGTGTTTCTTGAAACACATCGTATACGGATGACCTTGTTAAGATCAAAATCTTTTTAAGATTGCACAGAAAGATCCCTTTTTCAATCTATGATGCAAAAGTTTTCAGAGAGCGCCATGTTGTCCATTCATTGTAAGGAGCCCAAAGTATTTGGTCTAGATTTTAAATATGTGCGATATAGTGTTGGAATATCTGGTTCAGTTCCAAGTGGAGAGAAAGACACTGGAAACATGGAGGCTGATTGGAAAGATGGTTTATTGATGAACAGGACCACAGGGATCTGAGGTCCTGGGCAGCTGACCACATGGAGTGCAAAGTGAGGGTTATTTATACCCTTTTCTTGGGCCTTGCCCTTGAGCTTCCTGTTCCTGTGCAAGAAATGTATTCTATTGGTTGTTGTAGGGATCACTGCTAACTTTATAGGCTGAGTCCCAGGCTTGGTTGTGCAGTTTCTATTGTGGCTGAAGGACTTTGCCCTGAAGGATAACCCCATCATCCTGGAGCTGAAGGTATTTTGTTTTGTAGATAGGCTGGGCCAGTCCTTCTTAGTGGGCCCCAAATATCTGTTGGGGGCAGGGAGCTGAAGCTTTGAGTTTCTGTCTTTAGAAATATGTTTCTCTAGGGAAAATATAATATCCTGCCTTTTAAAATATTTCCTAAAATATTTCATTCTTATAAGAGGGGTGGGTGCTAACTTTCTTCAATAGGATAATGAGTTGATGCAATAATCTGGATTGTGTTGCAGCCAATTTTTGAATTCCTTCGAAGGGATGTAAGAGGAGAGAAGATTAGATTTTATAATGGCTATATATCGTAGGTATTTCCTACAGAAAGCTAGAGGAAGGACAGCATTTCACCAATCGTGAGACGTTTAGGTGGGAATTGTGAATTGTCTTCTCTATTTTTCCTCTATAAATTGGAATTAATATTTACATTCCACAAATTGAGTTTCTCTAGTCTAGGATATAGCTCTTATTAGCCACTATTAACCACAAGCTAGAATTATCCTAAACTTCTGAATAGGCACTGTTGTATATCCAAAATCTGAACTGGCTTCATGTGTCACTTTGTTTTACAAACATTCTTTATTAAAATACTTAGGAAATCTCATTATCGCCATTCATATACTGATAAAAAGTGAAGCTCGTTCTTTATTAACCTAAAGAGTTCCATGCTTTCATTTCCGGTTGTTGAGCTCTCAATCCATGCATGCCACTAGTTCATTGGCAGAAACTAGGCCTAGACAAATGTAGGAATATGTTTGCATATATATCCTTGAAGAAGATTGCTTAAAAAAAAAAAATCCAAACGCTTGCTCATTTTTCCTGGCAAGATATACTTACTGTTATGTCAGCTGAACTGAATGAGCTGTTTGTCAAAAGCTTTATACCGGTATGATCCATCACCAAACCATTATTGTGACCTTGTTGTGGTGGTCTGTGATAATAAGCGGGAGTTTTCTAAATGAATGATTTTTATATCAAAAAGAAATAGCAGTTTGGAGGCGGATTCTTAATTAGAAATTGGAATTGGCAAGCCAAGTGCAACCGAACAGTATATTTCCCCCCTAATATCGTATATTAAAAACGCAAGTGGAAAAGCCGTAAACGTAGGTAGCAAGAAGAAGAATGAAGGATAGGAACAATGTGAAGTTAAGCTGCTAGGCTAGGTAGCTTTTTCTAAAGGTGTGCCAAAACGGTGTGCACGTGCGCTGTTGCATGCGCGAGTGTGCCCACCCACCTGTGCATGCATAAGCGACCCACCGCCACGCATGTGTGAGTGACTCCCGCACAGGGGGGAATTTTGGCCTTCCCAAGGCTCTGGAGGCTTTCCTGAAGCCTAGGAAGGGTGAAAACAGCCTCCCCCAGGCCTTTTGGGGGTGGGGGGTGGGAGGGGAAAAATGAGGCTCAACTGCCCAACCGGAAGTTCATTCCCGAACTTCCGGTTGGGCCGTTGGGCCTATTTTCCACCCTCTCTAGGCTCTGGAAGCTTTCCTGAAGCCTAGGAAAGGCGAAAACGGCCTCCCACGACTGTCTGGAAGGCTGAAAATCAGCTGGCCAGCATGCACATACACGCCGGAGCTGAGGGCTGCCATGCCGGCAAATATGGCTCTGCGTGCCACCTGTGGCACACGTGCCATAGGTTTGCCATCACGGTGCTTGACTGTGTTCCTGGATAGATTATCTATTACCGACTGCCCCCTGGACTCAAAGTCATCTCATCTTTTAGTTCATCTACCCCTTTAACAAAGATTCGTCTGAATGATCCCAATCTGATTTCAGATTAATTTTTCTTTTGTTCAAGCCAAAATATGGCTACAGGTGGTCCTCGATTTGCGACCACAGTTGAGGCCCAAATTTATGTTGCTAAGTGAGACACTTGTTAAGCGAGCTTTGCCCCATTTTGCAACTTTTCTTGCTACGGTTGTTAAGTGAATCACTTCGGTTGTTCAATTAGTAGCACACTTGTTAAGTGAACCTGGCTTGCCCCTGGACTTTGCTTGTCAGAAGGTCGCAAAAGGGGGTCACGTGACCCCCGGAAACACTGCAACCGTCATAAAAACGACCCATTTGCCAAGCATCCGAATGTACCATGGAGAGGGCACAATGGTCATAATGTGAGAAATAGTCAGAAGTCCCCTTTTTTCAGCGCCATTGTAACTTTGAACGGTCACTAAACGTTGTAAGTCGAGGACTACCTGTATTGTAATATTTCGTGACCTGTAGATTCCACTCATATCTTTGGACTTTTTTCTTTTCCCCCCCCCTTGTTCTTGTATACCCTACAGCAGGGGTCTCCAACCTTTGCAACTTTAAGTCTGACGGACTTCAGCTCCCAGAATTCTCCAGCCAGCAAAAGCTGGCTGGAGAATTCTGGGAGCTGAAGTCCTTCAGACTTAAAGTTGCAAAGGTTGGAGACCCCTGCCCTACAGCTTTTCTATCATTCATAAATAGATCATATTTGCCTTTTTGGTATAATGTTGGAGACAGTTGCAAGAAGTGTCATCCTTTGGGATTTAAACTTTATTGCCCCCTCACTCCAAACCCTACCATCCACCCACTTACTAACATAAATCATTAAGTGGTGGGATGTTGAGCCTCACACTAGAATATGTGAGCAACAGACGTGAACAATAATGTGTCATGTGTCAGGCCTGGAAGCCATCTTTTACATTGGACCTTCCGGCCTGCCACATTCAATACCGTGGGAAAATGGGAGGGGGGATTACATGGAGTATGTGAGAGATATATAGTCATAATAACATTCCTTTCTCAGAGAGTCAAGGACATCTTGCCATGCAGCTGTGATGGCGTGACTGGGAGGCATCTCCAGTTGGGATGGAGCCTGATTGGACCATGTGATGGACATGTGGGTGCTGGGCCAGGGACTTAGTCTTTCATTTGGGTGGGGAAAACCTGGAAGCTTTCAGATTCGGGTTTTCCCAGGTGTGCCAATATAACATCTCTAATAAAATGAAACTTTGAGGGACTTCATGCCTCGGAGTCTTCTTTCGTTGGGGGGCGTTACTTAGGACCCTGACGTTAACCCGAATCAGCTTTTAAAACTCTAATCAACTCCCTGAACTCCGAGATGCTGTCCGGGGTCAGGTATCCAGCCTTTTATTCCAAATAGAGCAGGGGTGGGAGGTTCTCTAAACTTGGTAACTTTAAGACTTTTGAACTTCAACTCCGAGAATTCTCCAGCCACAAGAAAAAATGCTAAAAAGCAAATGACTGCAAGGAATTTAAATCCTTCCACCCTCCACCATTTGGTCAGAGCTGAATAAATTTCTTGGATGAGAAGTGGAACGTCTTCAAGGGGGGGGAAAACGAAGTCCAGTTGCCTTTGAAAAAGCACATTTGGGACAACCATGGCCCAGATGACTGAGAATCTCCTTAGACACAAGTCTGAAAGTTGCCAAGTTGAGAGACCCCTGCTCTATTTAGAATAAAAGACTGAACACCCTATGACACATTAGTGTCCATGGCTATTGCTCACATGTTCTAATATGAGGCTCATCATCCCACCACTTAATGATTTAGTAAGTGGGTGGATGGTAGGCTTTGGGGTGGTTTGTGGGTGGGGATAAAGTTTAAATCCCAAAGGATGACCCTTCTTGCAATTGTCTCTAGTTGGAGCTTGGAGACCCTGCAACAGAGTTGGGGAAAGGGCTCAGTATGTTGGTATTTGCTACATTCTGTGCCCCCCATACTCTCGGTCATATGTCCAAGAACGGGCTTTTTTTAAGGGACTCTGAAAGAGATCCAGAAACCATGATTTGCATGCTTTTCTCTATTTTTATTATTTTTCAAAAACAATTTCTTAAAAAAATCAGAATAGGACAAATTACGGCAGGCTAGTCTAATCTAGTGTCATCTATCTAATCCCATAGTAGCCAATTATTTGGGAAGTTCATAAGCAATTCATAAGACATCAGAAGTTTCCCACAAGTCCCTAATGCTTTAGAACCATTCTCGGATCTTTTGAATAGCATATAGCCATCCTGACTCTCCGTTACAAATAACCTTATTCTAATTGCCTTTTATGGCTACTTAAACTTTTATCCTGATTTCCTAATTTACTCTTCATTTGCTTGATTGCACTAGTTCTTCAGAAATGCTTCACAAGCAATGGATCTCTGAAAAGTAGGCATGTAGGAAATAATAGAAAAAACATAAGCAGGGAAGCAGTTTAAATTTAAAATTAAAGTATACTTTGCAATAATGTAAAATGGTATCTCAGTACTCAACATTAATTGGTTCCGGGAGATGCGATAAGTACCAAAAACGATGAATACCAAACAAACTTTCCCATAAGGAATAATGTAGTGAGTCACAAGGCAGCTGACATCGACAAGTCCTAACTCGTACGTTGAGTACTAAACAAATGATGAGTACCGGGACCAACTTTTCACATCAAAATGTGTTGAGTACCAAATCCTATGAGTTTCAAAGCAGTTGAGTACCAAGGTACCACTGTATATGCATTGTGGGGATGAACCAACAGCTTCTTTGGAAAAATAAATTCTGATGACGTGTTTATGGAAACGAGAGATATAGCCGTAAGGAAATGTGATAACAGGAGACCATGCTAGGCAAAGCAATCACAAAGGAATAATATGTAAAGTTCTTTAGGACTGCAGGAGTAAATCACATTGGAACTTAGAATACACATTGCTCCTATATATTGTTTATGGCATATAATGAATGGAATGTATACGTCTGGGTGTATTTGAAGAACTGGTGTTTGAATCCACTGGACTGTTTCGATGAAAGCTTCTCTTCCATTTATTCAGCATCATATTTCCTAAAAGAACATATGTTGTTAAATAATACGAGATGTCTTATGAAGGATGCTTAAAGTTATTTCTGGATTAAGGTCTTGCAAAAAGAGGTGTTAATATTTTTACTCCTTTGGATTTTGTTCTGATCCAAAAACAAACCCAGTGCTGATGAATACACCAAAGTCTATGTGCATTTCCCCCGACATACTGAATAAATGTGGACTTACTGTTTTTGAGGGGTTTCCTTTGTTACTATGAAATAGAAGTATCTTGCTGGAATAATAGGTTAACAACATGTCCAACTACTGACAGAAATTAATACTGATGAACTTAGGGAAAAACACACAGACATTTAGGGAACTGCTACAAAAAAGGAATCTAAAAAGAGTTATACCCCACTGTTGTTCATCAATCTTGGTAAAATGCAGATATTTTAATCATGGGAGTCTGTGTTCCATTGGGTTGCAGGTACTTATATAAAGTATCCCAGATGCTTCAGCTATCTGTTGTCATCCAATAAATATAGATTGTGTGGTAAGAATTAGAAACAGGTTGGTGTGGATGGGCCAGTCCCCACTTAAGCCACAAAGGTAATGTATGAATCAGATTGCCTTCTTATACAGGTAATCCTCACATAGCGACTGCAATTGAGACTGGTGTTTCTGTTGCTAAGTGGTATGATTGCTCAGCAGGAAATCACGAACGTGTCATTGACTGATGACATCACTTCCCATTCAGTCATTCAGTGAACCAGCACAATCGTTAAGTGAAACGTCACGTGAACACGATGTGCGATTTTAATTCCGCATTCTCCATCAACTCCACTTTGTTGCATTCACAATGGTACATGTGAAATGTTTGTCCCCCCCTCCCAAGCGGTTTTCTTTTACACCGTTGTAACTTGAACTTTGTTTAATGAGGCAGTCGTTGAGTGAGGACTATCTGTATCCAAATCAGTAGGAGTCACCTAAGCTGAATTTCCCAGTGACTGGTCTTATTTTGGTATGGATGATATTGCTCTGACACAGTATTATATTGCCCCGGAGAAGAAGCACAAAGGTTGTCAAGGGTTTTCATGAACTGAATCTAGTTTGTTACCTTTCGATGACAACGACAGCAAGATTCTAAGAAAGCTTGGAGTGGTTGGGAAAGAAGGTGGGGTGGGGTGGGATTCTGCAGCCATTGTTTCCTTAACTCTCTCTGCTCAGATATTGACCAGTGGAATAAGGTAATTGAACAGCTGGGAACTCCCTGTCCAGAATTCATGAAGAAACTCCAGCCCACAGTGCGGAACTACGTGGAAAACCGGCCCAAATACGCTGGCCTAACTTTCCCTAAACTTTTCCCAGACTCTCTTTTTCCAGCTGATTCAGAACACAACAAACTCAAAGGTAAGAGCAATGGTGATGCACGAAGCATGCATGAACTGGGACAGGGGTGTCAAACTCAAGGCCTGGGGGCCAAATCCGTCCTGTGGGATGCTTAAATCTGGCTCGTGGGGCCACCCTGGAAACAGCGAAGGACTGGCCCACGGTGCAGAGCCTGCGGCCCTCCCGAGCTCCATTTTCACTGGCAGAGTGTTGCAGGAGACCGTCGTAGCTGAAAGCAGAGCTTGGGAGCCCATTTTCTCTGGCAGAGCGCTCAGGCACACCCAACATGAGTGATGTCGAGCCGGCCACACGGATCCCGGCCCCCTGAGGTCAAAGACAACCCTAATGCGTCCCTCAATGAAATTGAGTTTGACACCCCTGAACTAGGACAATGAGCACAAGCTTGCCTTGCTTTAGAAATGTATTTATTGTATTTACTTTCAAGATTCCTGCCAGGGTGAAACCCATGACAGCATATAAGGGATCAGCCAGACATTCCCGCTTCTGGTCCCTGGCTGGATCTGGATCTATTAAGCTTTACTAAGTGTCCTGCCTCATGTCAGAGGAGCGTTGCTAAATATAATCTCGTACTCTCTATTGATCCCAATGTATTGTGGTCTGCCGGCACGGCTTGCAAAGCTGGCAGCAGTCAGACAGTGAGGAGGTTGGGGAGGAACGTGGGCCAGTCCTGGAGGCTGGGGAAAGCTCGGATGAGGGTTCTGCATCAGAGGCAGAGAGGGGGTGAGGGCCATCTGGGAGTTAAATGCTGCCTCCAGAGCCTCCAGAGTCAGACAGCAGCAAGGCAGAGGAACAGGTTCCCCCTGTTCCCAGTGTGCACATGCGCAGAGCTGCCAGAAGGCAAGAACAGTTAAGACAGAAGGGATGACTCGGGAGTAAGGCTTGGAGGTGATTGTCCCCTCCCATAGGACATAAAGGAGAAGCAAAGGCACATGAGCTTTTGCAGGAAGCAACTTGGCTCATGCTGGTCAGTTTACCTTCTGAAGCTCCATTTTGACTTTTTGCTCCGAATTCCTCTCATTCACATTCAGCAAAGGTCTGGTAAACAGCCTTTCAAAGGTGAAGTTATGACCACAGACCTTATCTAGCTTGGAAATCTGCCATGTAAATATTTTCCAAATGCAGTGCTGTGCAAGGAAGGACTTGGCACAGAGTCTCTGAGATTCATGGGCTTCACACTCCTGAAACAAATGAATGAATGAACAAACGAATTGTTTCCTGCAAAATCCCACTTTCGCTCCTCTTTTATTTCCTATGGGAGGGGCCATTCAACATCCATCTGTGGCTTTACTCCCAAGTTGACCCTGATTTCTGAGCTGTTTTTTTCTTCTGGCAGCTCTGTGCATGCGCACACTGGGAACAGGTTCCAGCTGTTCCTCTACCTCACTGCTGTCTAGCTCTGTAGGGAGCTAAGAACTGCCAAACGGCCTTGGCCCCATCTCTGCCTCTGACGCAGAGCCCTCGATAATGACATCAGTCAACAATTATGACAAATTATCTTTTTCTAGTCTCCTCCCATCCCTTGTGATGATATATAGGTTAGTTTATCTACAAGGCAGGGATTATACATAACAGACAAACTCATACATATGCATGCATACTGGTGCTGCCGGCCGTAATTTCTTCCTTATTTTTATATACCTGTCATCAGAATAGGGTCATGATTGTGTCGTCAAATGTCACCGGATACAGGCTTGATTTAAAACCAGACTATAACGCTGAAATGTTGTAGATAAATTTAAATGAGTGGTAAGAATGTCCTTGGAAACATAATTGCTACATGAATATATGTGTTCATCATCTACTATATTATTCCCATCTGTTTCTTCCTGAAAATGTTTAATCCAATTCCTACTATCAAAGGAAGGACAATTAAGGACTGTTCGGTTTAATTACGAGGGATGGGTGGATTAATCTAGACCTCTACAGATGTGTAGGGACTGGAGAAGTCTGAGAGTTGTAGTTCCAACACATCTGTTGGTACCAGTTGGAGAAGGGTAGTGGAGGAGTCTCTTTCTGGTTTATTTCATAATGAAAAAGTTGTGTTTTTACTGTGCGTGTTGTAGCATTAACTAATTTTGAAATAAATACATGTGTAGATCTACTCTACTCCATTTCCATATGAAACTGCATCTAATTCTTACCCGAGCTGTAAATTTTCCAGTTTAACACAAAAAAGAAGAATAGATTTATACCAGTGGTGGGTTGCCAATTTGTTTGCTACCTGTTCAGGCGCGCTCTTGTGCGCGTGATGCTTCTGTGCATGCGCAGAAGCTTCTGCACATGCGCAGAAGTGTCCGGGCAGTTGGGCGGAGACTCCTTTGGTCGTTACTACCAGTTCACTCAATTGGAGCCGAACCGGGAGCAACCCACCTCTGATTTCTATAGTATATATATTCGTTTGAACAAAGGTTGTGAATGAATGCGGAAACAAAACATAATCAGTTGGTGTTACCTATTTGGAAATTTTTAATTTTTAATTTAATTTTATTAAATTTATACCCCGCCCTTCTCCAAACGGACTCAGGGCGCTTGTTGAGAGGCTCCTTCAGACAATGGGGCCCCACGCTGCAACTTGCATGACTCTGAATGAATTCGCATGAAACTTTGGTAGAAATTGTGAAGGCCAAATAGGTCGAAGGTTAATGTGCCACCTTCACTTTTGGCTAATTTGATACCGATAATTGAAAACCACTTTGATAACCAGGGTGCCAGATGAGATGTAGCCATTATCTGCAGAGGTTTGAATAGAGATGATTTAAATATAAATGAAACCCCTGATTGTCTTCAAGAGGAAAATAAATTTGCTAAGAAAACACAGATTGATGGGAAATGTTTTCATTTACATCTCTGGAATCTACCAACTTAAAATGTGTGTCAATTTTGAAGGCATAAATTCCTAAGGCTGCCTGCGGTGGCAATGCACAATGTTTGTTAATCCGCTACAATTTGCATGTCATTTGTTTACACATATATTTATTTCCCTCTTGATTCTTTCCTCATCCAACTTCACTCCTGTGGTGAAACAAAAACAAAAAAAAAAGGAGGGGGAATTTAACAGGGAATTTAAAACATATGCAGAGAAAAAAATGTGTTTTTTTAATTGCCTTCCTGAATTAAACTTGTAGATCTGTTTTTATGTGCATGGATTCTACATTTGGGGTCAAAAAAATGCCCCATCTCTGATAATGGTACCTCCCAGGAACGCTAAAGAAAAGTATCATTTAAAAAACTATTGAAACAAATACTTACATTTTGGTTAGACTCATGCAGGTTGGCCTAAGAAGGAATTCTCACATTCCTTACAAGTGTGTAATTCTTCTGATGCATTGAAGTCTAAATTTTAGAGCAGCAAAAGGTCATAACAATTTACAATGAATTTACTTCATGAAGCCTCCATCCTGTATAGAACGTAATTCAGCATCAAAGCAGACTGTAGTTATCATCCATCCATCCATCCATCCTGTCCATCTGTCTATCTTTCTTTCTCTAATATCTTGCATCTGTCTGTCTTCTGCCTATCTAATCCATCCATCCATCCATCTCTAATCTCTTGTATCTGTCTGTCTTCCATCCATCCATCTCTCACCTACCTACCTACGTGCCTATGCTCTTAAATGGTTAAACCAACTTACCTAGATCTGTTAGTTCTTTCTCAGCACATCTGAACTAATGGACCCATCAGGGAAATTTGGGAAGAAATATAATAGCATTCCTGAATGTGTATGCACTTGTGTGTATGTGTGTGTGTAATTTTATATAAATAATAATTAATAATTTTAGGTATTTATCGTTCTAGCTTTCTTATATGCTACCCAGAGTCACTTGCTTTGTGAGATGAACAGCTACATAAATCAGATAAATAGGCACACACACACATTCACACATACAAATAAACCTGCATATTTTAGTTAAAAGAGTATGCCAAGTGCATTAAGGAAAATGTATATAAATACATGTTTATTGTATACAACTATTGAAAAATAAAAATTCCAAACTGATGTAGAAGAAAAGAAATGAACTAAACAAACATTAATTTTCTAAACAGTTTCAACTTAAAATTGCTAGTTCTGGCTTCCAAAAGATCTAACAGAGCCATCCTATTATGTTTCTTGTTCTTTAGCAAAAGTGAGTTTTGCAGAACATCTTCAAAATATGTATTGAAGCCACTGAATATGGCATTATAAGTCATGCCTCCATCCATTCTTTCCCATACTGATGCATTTTCTGTTTTCATTGCTCCAGCTAGCCAAGCTAGGGACCTTTTATCAAAGATGCTAGTGATTGACCCAGCCAAACGGATATCAGTGGATGAAGCCTTACAACATCCGTACATCAATGTCTGGTATGACCCAGCAGAGGTGGAGGCGGTAAGTAGACCATTCGCTTTGAAATTAGAACTTTGATTGTTTTAAAACTCGACTTCCTGGAACCCTCTTTCTGTTTGTTTTCTTTTTATCATTACAGTGTTTAGCAAAAGCAGCTCTTTTCAGTAGAATCTGTTGTTTCCCAAACCAATTGTTAACCAGTCGTTTGTCGTTTATTATAAAACATTGGTTTTCTTCTTCCCATGACTTTTTTAAAAGTCTCAAAGTGGTTGGCATTGTACTTTCTGTTCTACAATGGTACTTTCAGGAAATATTAGTATCAGTCTTCAATTGGTCTAGAACAGGTCAGCAACCCGCGGCTCTGGAGCCACATGTGGCTCTTTCATCCCTCTGCTGCAGCTCCCTGTTGCTGGTCAGCTCCACAATCGATAGGGCTTTCAATTAGGACAGGTAGAGGAAAAAAGATGCCATGCTAGGAGGAGACTCTATGGTGGCGGGAAAACAGACTTCCAGTCAGCAGAGGAAAATGAATGCCGCACTAGGAGGAGACTCTATGATGGGGGGAACTAGACTTCTGGCTGGCTCCAGAATTGAACGTGGGGCTTCTGTTTAGGACGGAAGAGCCACATGGCTCTTTGAGTGTTTAAGGTTTCCAACCCCTGGTCTAGAACAGCTGTCAAATCAAGAAATAGGATCCCCAATGGCAGAGATTGGCAACCTATTTTCTAGACTATGGACTTATTTGTTGTAGCTATTATGTCCACCCAGGCACGAGCAGACGCTTTTCCTACTGCCGTTTAAGGGTGGGATGTATTTTAAAGTTATTGGTTGATTGGCTGAGAGTTTCCCTTAAAAGGAGCTGTCAGCCGGAAACTGGATGTTGGTTTATAGCAGGGGTAGTCAACCTTTTTATACCTACCACCCACTTTGTATCACTGTTAGTAGTAAAATTTTCTAACTGCCCACCGGTTACACAGTAATGGTGATTTTATGAAAACCTAATGAAAATGTTTTCAAATAATGCTATGATTTTTTTTTTAAGTCAATTAAAGTAAAAAAAAGGAAAGTGCTTCAGTATCGGACAAAACCCCTACCTCCCACCATGAAAGCTGGAACGCCCACTAGTGGGCGGTAGGGACCAGGTTGACTACCCCTGGTTTATAGTCTGCTCTTATCTTGAATAAACAGCATTGTTCGAATGTGGCTCCTCGTCTGTTCCCCACTCACAACATTGCAGTAGCCCTTAAGAGTTCACCCCAAGACTCCATCATTATATAATTACCAATAAACGGTGGCATTACTTTATGCCACTTTTATGATGAGAAACAGAGGAAGCATCACAAGACTCAAATAGATTTAGTAGTTTAAAACAAACGAAGAGCTGGGGACTGTAGAATAACTTTATTCTCACTTTGCATGTACACTAATTGGCATACCTTAAAATGAAATTTCGTTGCATACAGCTCTCAGAGGGTCACCACCTCCATTGTACATTACATAAACATGACAAAATAAATAAATAAATACAAAATTAGGCATATACCCACAGATATTATATGACACGGAGAAACAACACAGTTTAGGTTAGATGTGCACATGTCCATGGCGAGAAAAACAAATCTTGCAAGTTTACCAGACGGATGGCATAGGGAACTTAGTTGTTACAGGATCTGGTCGTTCTGCTAGAGATAGTTCGAAACCTCCTCCCAGAGGGGAGCCACAGAAACAGGCCATGAAGTGGGTATGTGGGGTCTCTAACCATGCTTTGAACTCTAGGCACATAGAGCTTATAAGCAGTATCCTGAATAACAGGAAGCGAGCTTTCTGTAAACTTCTCGGCTGTCCTCACCATTCTCTGTATGGACTTTCTATCTGAGGCACTGCTGCCACCAAACCAAACAGTGACGCAGTTTGTTAAAACGGTCTCAATCGTTTACCAATGTAAATGATTGAAAAATACTCAAAAAACCCTCCTTTCAATGACGAGCATCTAGGTACATTAAGAGTGTCTCCTTCATATAGAACCAGCTGTCTAGTCTGTAAATATCCCAGTAGATATGTTGAGAGTATCCCACAGGTGAAGTTTGGAGGGCAGGAAACAAAATTGTCAATAGCACTTTCATCCTGGAATTCAATTCAATAATTTTATTTCTGGAACTTCTTACAGTAAGCGAGAAAGTGGTGAAGACTGAGCTAATTTGCTGGGCTTTAACTCAGAGACTGGCTAATACTAGACGCTGGTAGAGCAGTGGGTGGTTTCAATTTACTTTATGGATTGGTTTTGTTGTTCTTAATGGATGCACTGTAAACTATAGCGTGCTGCAGTGGTGAAGTCTGAATCTATAAGATAAGTAAAATAAATTATCTTCTCATTGGGTGTTTGGCTGCCAGAGTGAGAATAAAAGCTTGGGGTTGTCTCAGTGGTGAAATTCAAAACTTTTTACTACCGGTTTTGTGGCGTGACTTGGTGGGCATGGCTTGGTGGGCGTGGCAGGGGAAGGATACTGCAAAATCTCCATTCCCATCCCACTCTGGGACGAGCCAGAGGTGGCATTTGCCAGTTCTCCGAACTACTCAAAATTTCTGCTACCGGTTCTCCAGAACCTGCCAGAACCTGCTGGATTTCATCCCTGGTTTGTCTGCTGAAAAAGTCAGATCAGTTGATCTGACTTTAATGTCTTACCTCTGCCTCTGCATTTTCTGTGCACCTAAAGGGTAAGTCCACCAAGACTTTCATTTCATGGCTTGAATTAATCCCAAAGGCATTAACTCACATGTTAATGCAAGACAGTCATAGTCGTTGGGCCAAGGGAAAGTCTACAAACCCTCTTCTCTGACGTAAGAGATTGGCTTTCATGGGGAACAAACAAAACAATGACTCCTCTGCTTGTCAATACGTGGCCTGCAGCAATGACATTTGCTGGGTTTCAGGTAGCCTCTGAGAAGTATTCTAGGGGAAACCGTGTTTCTCAAGAACTGCTTGCAAGCTGGAATACTAAGTAGAGGTTTCTAAGTGCCCCAGCAGGAGGATACTACAAAACAAAGAGAGAGAATCAGCCACGACGGCCTCCTGCAACTCTCTGCCAGCTAAAATGGAGCCCAGGGAGGCTGAGTGTGACCCGCCTTGGCTTCGTGTTTGGTTGCGACGGCCTCCTGCAGCCCTCTGCCAGTGAGGATGAGTGACATGGACCTGGCCACACCCATCCTCCACCACCACCCCTCCCAGGTCAAACACAACCCTGATACGTCCCTCAATGAAATTGAGTTTGACACCCCTGCCCCACAGAGAATCTTACAATCTTTCTCAGTGTTTGTGTTGCCCTGGAAATGAATTCATTAGTGTTTATGTGATGCTTAATTGCCATTTGTGAAGAGGCGTGGTATGGAAAGATATAGACTGCAGGGGTGTTTTGACAATGAGACCCAGGAACTGTGGAGTTCTGAGTTGTACGCATTTGTGCGTGAACGTATGAGGGCACCTCTAATAATTTATTTTAGCATGTTATACGAGAGTAATTCAATTTCCTATTTTTTTAAGGGTTTGCAGCTTTGTCTTCTTCCCACCATCTTTTTTATAGTTTCTGAAGGCCTTCCTAACTATTCCACCAACGTTGGAAACTTAATAGCAAAATAAATCAATAAAACAACAGTTTCTTGCCATTTGGAGTTGGAAAACACAAGAACCGCTCTGAAAATCTCTCAAAAACAAGTGGAAGTTTTAGTGATTTCCCCCACCCACCCCTTTTATTTCCAGGAGATTAATTGACATGAGTAAATCCTTAAGTTTCTCTCCATTAGAATTGCTAAGAGATTGGAACTTGCTCCTTAACCTTTTATTTACTTATATCTGAAGTTTAATCTTATTTTTTTAGGTGGGGGGCGGAAGGAGGAAGCTGGAGGGAAATCAGTCACAAGAGAGTTGACATTTAATTACTTGCTTGCTTCCCAGCTTTTTCCGTTCTCCAAACTCCCTAATTTTAATCCATCTTCGTATAAACCTCTTCTACGTTTGGGTAAGGGAGATGTGCCTGCTTTTACTTTATTATAGGAGTTGCAGATATTGTACAGCAATAAAAATACTTCCCACCCCCCCGCAAATGAAAGCAATCTACCAAATACCTTCACTTGAGATAGAAATGAAAGGTGAGAAATAGATACCTTTGCAAACAAAAGCTGGGTTAAAAGGTAATAATAATAATAATAATAATAATAATAATAATAATAATAATAATAATAATAATAATAATAATAATAATAATAATAATAATAATAATAATAATAATAATAATAATCTTTATTGTCATTGTAAAAATTACAATGAAATTGGTTTTAACTTCACTGGTGCAAAATTATAACAGAAACAAAAAAGAGAGAAAAGAAAAAAGAAAAAACTAGCATGTGCATGGAGTGATTGCGGTTGAATTTAAAAGTCTCACAGCCCATGGATAGAAGCTATCTTTAAACCTGTTCGTTCGGCTGGCTATACTTTGATATCTTCTGCCTGATGGTAGAAGGGCAAAGAGGTACCAACCAGGATGTGAATCATCTTTGAGAATCTTCCTTGCTCTGCTAAAGCAGCGAGATCTGGCGATGTTATCCAGTGATGTCAGAGGGCAACCGATGGTTTCTTGTGCCGAATTGATCACTCTCTGTAGTGCCTTCCTCTCCGCAACTGTTAAACCAGCATACCACACTGTGATACAATATGTGAGGACACTTTCTATGATGGATAATAGTAAAGGTTCCCCTCGCACATATGTGCTAGTCGTTCCCAACTCTAGGGGACGGTGCTCATCTCCATTTCAGGGCTGAAGAGCCAGCGCTGTCTGAAGATGTCTCCGTGATCATGTGGTCGGCATGACTAAATGTCAAAAGCTCATGGAATGCTGTTACCTTCACATCAAAATGGTTTCGAACTGCTAGGTTGGCGGAAGCTGGGACAAGTAACAGGAGCTCACTCCATTATGCAGTGCTTGGGATTTGAACTGCCAACTTTTCTGATTGACAAGCTCAGCATCTTATCTTTTTTTTGAGTGAATTGACCGTGTTAAGTCAATTTAAAATCCTGATACGTGGAACTTCCTTCTCTTGCATCAAAAATGATAATGTTGATGTTTGATGCTCTGATTTTGGGTGCCTTCAAAGAAATGGCTGTTTTGGGCTGTTTTTGTCCTTGGCTGAATTTTTTTTGTTTTGTTTTAATTTAAAGCAGGGTAGTACAGTAGAAACTCTGCCTTTAAGAATTTGGAGCCAGCTATTAAGGTTTTAAATATGAACATCAGCATTTCTTCTCCATAGGTGACACTACCTTAGAATTTATTTGCCTAGTACAGTGGTGTCAAATTCAAGGCCTGGGGGCCGGATCAGCCCACGAGGGGTTTAGATCTGGCCTGTGGGGCCGTCCTGGAAACAGCGTAGCACTGGCCTGTGGTGCCTCTACCAGCAAAAACTGAGATTGAACCAAGGGTGTCAAACTCAAAACCCGCAAGTCGGATCCGGCCCACAAGGTGCTTAGATCTGGCCTGTGGGGCCACCCCGGAAACAGTGAAGGATCAACCTGCGGTGCCTCTCTCAGCAAAAATGGAGCTTGGTAGAGCCATATGCGACCCTCCCAGGTTCCGTTTTCAGCTACAATGGCCTACTGCCACCTGTGCATCCCCCCCCCCACCCCTCGAGCTCCGTTTTTGCTGGCAGAGGGTTGCAGAAGGCCGTCGCAGCTGAAAACGGAGCTCGGGAGCCCATTTTCGCTGGCAGAGTTTTCAGGCCAACACAAGCGCCCCTGACACGAGTGATGTCAAGCTGGCCACACCCACCCTGGCTCCCAAGGTGAACCATAACTCATGAAATTGAGTTTGACACCCCTGGCCTGACAGATAAGTAGCAGGTCCTGTTTATTACGTGAATGGGAACCCTTCAGAAATCAGCAAGACTGTAGATTAGATTGGGAAGTTGGGGGTGGGGGGAACAAGGACCAACCACCTCTGTATTGCTGCTAATAAAACTACATGGATGTCTTTATGAAGCCACCAGGATGTATGTTTCATTTGAGAGAGGCCTGAACACTCGGAGTAGGCTCGGAATAATGAATGGTTAGACAAAGGAAAGTCGTTCTGTACAAATTGGTGTGATGTGGCTCCACCTAGCTGAGCCGTTCAAAACTCTAGCAGTCAATTTTGAACATATTAGGGCTTTTGCAGCATGTCCAAGGTCAATCCCTTTGTGTACTGGTGCTTCATAACTCTATAAGCCGTAAGAGGATTTCTTCCTTAGATGAGGGGTGGGGGTGGGGGGAAGCTTGATTTATTGTAGCTCTTCGGGATCTCATAGTTTTAGATTTCGTTTAAAGCATTCCCTTTGTCTATCAGAGATTATTAGAAACAGTTAAATCAAATGATAGTCTTCGTGCAAATCTGTCATCTTAAACCTTCAATTTGCTGGTGCTGTTTCCCACAGTCCCTGTCTAGGATGTGCCCACCATTCTTTGACAACCAGCAGGGATGCAAATAGGATGGCTTAGATAAAGTACTTGCAATGGTAGGGGTTGAGAGAGCCCATGGCTTCTCCTACAACAGGGGAATCAATAGCAGGGCTGCAAAAATCTACATGCCCACTAAAGAGCAGCACATATTTTCAATCCCTTGCCCTCTTCTCTTTGCTGTCATCTAGTGCAGCGGTCACCAACTGGGGGTCCGTGGACCACTGGGGGTCCCTGAGAAAATTTTGGTGGTCCGCAGAAAAATTATCTGCATTTTTTATATTGCACTAAATCAGAGGTCCTCAAACTTTGGCCCCTGGGCAGGACACGAGCAATGAACGTTTCTGTTGCTGAAGAGGGTCTCCCCCTTTGGGGTCTTTTTGTGTGTGGCAAAGGGAGGAAGAAATTCCGACTTGGGGCCTGCTTCTCCCTCCTGGTGCTGGGCTTTTGGGCGAAGGATGGAAGGAAGCCTGCTGGTAGCGAAGTGCTGGAGGGCCTCGTTCCAATGGGACTGCACCATGGCCTGGAACTAGCATACCATCTCAGCCCACTGACCCTCCGGGCACTGGTACCTGGCCTTGCACTGCCGCAGGTCTTCCCTCTGCTTGGAAAGCCTATGCTCGTAGTCCTCAGTGAGGTGCTTCTGAGCCTCCTTCTCGGTCAGATCCAACTTGAACTGAGCTGTTTTGCCAACCCTTTCTCATGGTGGCTGCTTAGCTCCAACAATTGCTTCCTGTTGGGGCCCTAAGGAGCCTGGGCGGAGAGGCGAGGAGTGGCTGGGAGGGGAGGGGTAAATAGAGGCCGGCGAGGCGCCCCTCAACATGAGTGACATCGAGTTGGCCACGCCCATCCAGTCACATGCCCGCCTAGCCAGTCATTAGGCAGATCATATTAGTGGTCCGCAGGATTTAAAATTATGAATGTAGTGGTCCCTGAGGTTTGGAAGGTTGGTGATTCCTGATCTCGTGTTTGCCTGCATTTGCGCTGCTCAGATATTTTTCATCTATCACATTCCTTCAGAGATAACTGTCTGGCCCTGGAAGCCAAACAAACCGGGTAAGGCCCAGCTTGTTTGGCAAGATAGATGAGCTTACCATATTCTCTTGCTTCCATCCCAGTTTCTGATATTTCTTTCCGACCACTCATTGTCTTCCCCCTTTCCAAGAAGCAGTTAGTCTGGAAAAAAATCCAATTTCGTCTGGATCAAAATACTTTGATCGGCGTTGACGTTCATCCTTTCAGGCTAATAGAAGTACCAGTATGACACCTGCGTCCTTTAAAGCTTCCTTCTTATCTGTCATCAAGCTACTATGGAAGGAATTTGCATGCACAAGCCCATGAAAACAGGCAACCTTTGTACAAATACTCACTCGAAAGTCCTACGTTGATTGTGGAAGTTGCTATAATAAATCTGGAATAGAAGTCACTGATAACAGCTGTGAAATCTAGAATGATGTCTAAACAAGTCTTAACTTAATTTACCGTTGTTTCCGTGAGAGTCACTGAAACTTTGTCAGTGAAGAACATTTCTTATGAAGTATGATGTTAATTTTGTCAGAGTATTGCAGCACATCCGACCAGCAGGCAAGTAAATGAACTTCTGCAGGATTCAATTACACAAGAAACTTCTTTATATACAATGCCATACAGCAGAAGTCAGCATACAAACAAATACTATGTTTCAGTTTCCAAATAGTCCCCATTGGATGACCTGTTGCCATGTCTATTCCAGTCTATGAATATTCGTACTCTGATAATTTTTTTAATTCACAATTGTCTAGTTGCATCAAAGCTATGTCCAATTGGCCCTTGGGATCCAAGACCAAGTGGTATTGTCTGTGAAGGTCTGGCATTTTGACTCCCAAGTATTGAAGTGTATAGGTAACATAATGATTATAAGATCAGGGACCAGTAATATTTAAAAATAGGCAACACAAAGATAAAATCAAAGGGGTGAGATTAAATACTGAAGTATCATACATAGACACGCACACACAAACCTACACACTTGCATGCATGAATATTACTATTAAAACTTTCTCCTCTGATCTTACTTTTGTGTATACTTAGTATTTAATCTTGTCCCTCTGATTTTACTTTTATATTGCATATTTTTAAATGTTGCTGGTCCATGACTATCTATATCTATCTAGCTGTCTATCTATCTAATACATAGGAATATAAAACATATACTACTATGTTTATTCATTAGCAGTACAGATCTAAAGTATTACAACTTACAAAATAAAAGTGCATATTCCCTGAAAAAGATAATTAACACATAATGAACTTGAAGTGGTGAATGAAACAGGTTATTCCTGTGAACCGTTATGCCTTATTTTCATCATGGCAACAAAGAATTTGGCTACTGCCCAAGTGATGAATTATTTTGAATCTTCTAGGAGTTGATTCACATAGAAATAGTCTGACCTTCCTGGGAATTTACCTATTAGGGGCAAATGTAAGCTGACCTGATATCTCCGTGGGATTTGCAGTGTAATAGTATGTGAGAAATGGATTCAATTTTCTTGTCACCACCTGGGCAGGTACGCTTGGTTAATGGGATTTTGGAGTGTCTGCCTTGCTGCAATGTGATGCTAAGATATTATGTCTGACTTTGAAAAATGGCATCTTCAGCCTGAGGAAAGTTAGATTTTGTAAGTATTTTGCTGGTTCCCAAGTGCCCTTGTTTATCCAATTTCTACTATGTTGAGGCAACTTATTAACTTTGGCACTCCATGTTTCGTATTCTTTGGGTGAACCATTGTTTGGCTTGGTCATACCCTACAGAAATAAGGAATCATGTAGAAAATTAGGAATTGTGTAGAAACCTCTGCTCCATGGCTGTTTCTGGGAAGAAGGAAAATTATCCGTTAAAACTAGAGGGGTCGATCTGAGCAGAAAGAATTGGATTTTCAGCTGGTACTTTATCGTCCTCTTCCAAGTTCTTGTGGCAAATGACCAGGCTGAGAATGAGGCAGGGGTCAAACAAGTCATCAGTCATGAGTCCTTGCACACTCACAAGAGATTTAAATCCAGCAAACCTTGAATTCCTTTCTATTCTTAACTCCTGCTAATTTCCCTTGACCATTTCTAGTTTAGATTCTTGTATAGAGAGCTTAAGCTTACAGTAACATCTAGATCTCCTGATTCCCCTATCCCTTGAGACTCCCTTTCAGGGTTGTGGGCATTCCTGTCTCAAGCCTTAACTGGGCATTTGCTGTTCCATTCAGTGCAGTGAGGATTAATCTCAAGATTTTTGTTTGCATCCTTCTTCACATACTGCAAAGTCGCATTTGTGCACTTATCAAGTATTTGAGCCAAGAGTGTCAAACTCAAGGCCCGTAGGCTGGATCCAGCCCATGTGGTGCTTGGATCAGGGCCTGTTGGGCCACCCTGGAAACAGTAAAGGTGCAGCCTGTGGTGCCTCTGCCAGGAAAAATAGAGCTTGGTAGGGCCCTGTGTGACTCTCCCAGGCTCCATTTTCAGCTGCAATGGCCTCCTGCCCCCTCTGCAGCCCCCCCCTCCCCGAGCTCCATTTTCACAGGCAGAGGGGGGCAGGAGGCCGTCGCAGCTGAAAACAGCGTTTGGGAGCCCACTTCTGCTGGCAGAGTGCTCGAGCCACCACAGACACCCCCACCACGAGTGACATCAAGATGGCCACGTGTATCCTGGCCATGTCCACCCCGGTCCCGCGAGGTCAAACACAACCCTGATGTGGTCTTCAATGAAATCGAGTTTGACACCCCTGATTTGAGCCAATGACTTGGCCTCAAAAAGTTTTAACATTTCAGGAATTAATTGTCTCCTTCCATCCCACAAGGCACCCTTTGCTAGTTATTTGTCTCCGCTTAATGATCTGTGAGATCGTTTAACAACTGCAATCTGGAGTGCCAGGATTATGATGATTGAATGAAACAGTGATGTGATGTCTCACTGAATGGCTGCCTCACTCAGTGACTGAGATTCTGGTCCCAATTGTTATTGTAAATTGAGGATTATCTGTAATTCAAATGCATTAAGGGAGCAGTAAGTCAAACAGAAGGACAAAGATTTGATTTCGCATATTTGGTGTCCACGTATCTGATTTGGACACAAAACCATCAGAATAATCTTCATAAATATTAACGAGAGGGAGCAGGAGCATTAAAAATATAAACTGGTATTTGAGGAAATGCCTGTGGTTTTGTACCAAGAGCTTAACCTACAGGTAATGCCCGTATATGTAGCTTCTTCGCATTTACAGTATGTTAGAATATTCATGAATGGGAGAGACATGGTAACAAGGTCAGCCAATGAATAGGCATAGCAACTAAATCAGCCAATGGGAGCTAAAACAGACTTGCACCTGTGCTGAGAATTGAAACTGAAACTACTCTTGTCTGTGCTGAACTCTGAAATGAAACTAACTGTTCTCTCCTGCCTATGTTCTGCTTGCAACTTCTACCATGTTGAAAGAATTGGTATTGGTACTATTGGTATTGTACATTTATTCATTTGTTATCATGTATATAAAAAAAGTTAATGAATCCAGCTGAATCAGTTATCTGTGTGTGCTTTCTGGATTTGATTTTTCTGCAACAAACTCTTGACACAGTACCAATCGTGTAAGTGAAGAGGTGGTAGGCTAGTTGGCATCCCATTTAAGAAGCAGAGATTTTATCCAGCTAAAATTTCTTTTTATACGTCCATTAAATTTTTACGATCTTTTCACACCCTGTAGAAGAGCAGTAAAATTAAGATGTCTTATTGAAAAGGCAGTGAGAATAACAAGGTAGGGAAATAGACCGGTGACAAGGCCCTTATACTTTTGACAGTTTTAAAACACGCAGACTCTGGTGGCTTTTCTTTAAATGCCAGGTGATAACCTATCGCTAATATGAATTATTACGCGGAATGACTGAAGCGTAGGTCAAAGTCAGGATTTTCTCTTTAGAGACAGATTTGTAAGAAAGGACAAGCCAACTCTAACCTGCCTTTGCGTCTGGCTATTTAAAAATAGATTGGCTTACCTTTGCTACCGGTTCAGTAACAATGTGAGCATACGTCTGCGCATGCACAGAGGGTCAAAAATGGACGTGATGGCATCGGGAGGGGGGGGGGAGTCTGCTACCGAGCACGCCTGCAAAGGTCAGTGAACAATGAAGGGGGGAATTCGCCGTGCCACGCAATTTAAATTAGCTTAAAAGCAGGAAATCCTGCTTTCTAGCTAACATAAATCATGCGTCACAGCTGATCGTCACCCGAACCTGCGTGCTCTCTTAGAGAACCTTGGCCATTTTATAAATTAACTTAAGCTTTTGAGATCTGGACAAGGTGAATTTTTTTTGTAAATTTGGTCTTTGAGCCCTCTTTACGTTCTGTAGCTATCATTAATGTCAACATTATTCAGATTGCCTATCTCAAGATTGCTTTGGGCTTGTTTTCACGAATAGTGAAATAGTGACGAATATTTCCATATACATGGAATAAAAGTTGAGCTTTTGGAAAATAATTACATTTCCCCAAAAATAAGACAGCGCTCGGCCTTATTTTCGGGGAGGTCTTATTATTTTTGAGGTGCAAGAGACAGCGAGCGTGGTCACCTCATGGCTGCAGCTGTGTTGCAATATTTTCGGGGAGGGCTTATTTTAGCACATGCGCTCAAAAGCCCAATTCGGCTTATTATCCAGGGAGGTCTTATTTTCAGGGAAAACAGGGTATTAAAATGCGTGCTAATTTGAACAGATGCCAACCTGACTTCTCAACTGCTCAAATTCGTTCCAGCTCCCTTTTATAAAGGCAAAAATGAGTTACCCTCAGGGCAGGAAGATTTTAAGTTATATTTACGTGACAAAATGTGGTTTTTTTTTAAAGATGCCACAATAGACCTAAGCTAGTGGGGATCTTCCCCATCAGTCTGGAGGTACCAATGGAAGGGAATCTGCAAGAAAAGAACCCTCACCAGAAGAATACCAAGTGCCCTCCATTCAGGCGGTGATTAGTAGTTTAACAGAAGATCCCACCTCTACCCAGTTTACATATTTGTCCTTTTTCAATCCAGTGCTGTTAATTTTAATGTTTTAACATTTAATGTTCAATGTTTATAATGTTCTAGTTCTTTTATAGTGTTATTTTATGACTTAAGCTGCCCGAGTTGCTTGATAATAGAATAAACCGAGTAGGATAGGATAGGATCAGAGGCGGGTTGCTACCAGTTCGGATGAACTGGTAGTGGAAATTGCGACTGAGTCGCTGAACCGGTCGGGACGGCAGTCTTGCCATGCCACTGAACTGGTTCCCCGATTGCCCATGCTGTTGCTGGTATATTTTTTAGTCATTTTATAATGTTCTGTGCATGCACAGAACAATTTATAGGCAACTGCACATGCGCAAGCAAAGTGCGGTGGGCACATGTGCAAGAGAAGTGAGCAGCGTGCATGTAAAGCATGTATGAGCTGAACCAGCAGTTACACTGGCTGCAGCCCACCCCTGGATAGGATAGGATACGCATAGCATAGCATAGCATAGCATAGCATAGCATAATGATAGGATAGGATAGAATAAGAATAGAGCAGAACAGCATAGCATTGCATAGCATAATGATAGGGATAGGATAGGATTGGATAGAATAGGATAGCATAATGATAGCATAGCATTAGGATAGGATAGGATAGGATAGGATAGGATAAGAATAGAACAGAACAGCATAGCATTGCATTGCATTGCATAATGATTAGGATAGGGTAGGATAGGATAGGATAGGATAATGATAGCTTAGCATAGCATAATGATAGAATAGAATAGAATAATGGTAGGATGGCATGGCATAGAACAGAACAGCCTTATTTGGTCAAATGTGATTAGGCAAACAAGGGCATATGGGCGGCATATAAACTTAACAAATAAAATAAAATGTAATATGTAAGTCCATTACATTGCCCTACTCACATACTAGGGGGATGTGGCCAAATGTGAAATAAATAAAGCCTTGAAATTTGCTTTCTCCTTATTGCCTTAATTTATGTGTGAGTCTCTAGTCTAGTGGGAGACGCCCATGTTGGAAATATCAAGCCAGATGCGCAACAAATACGTTCCAGCAACCCAGCCAAATAGTGGCGAATACCTTGCAGGTTTAAAAGATCAGTATCAGCCCTTTTAAAAACGCCCTGGTTATTTTCATTTCAGTCTGCTTTCGGACACAACGTGCCTTTTGAGGAGTAATGAAGAAGACAGGGGCTGTACGGCTGCGCGTGGATATAATTCAGGCATTGTGATTTTAAATGCTTGTTCAGCCATGAAATGCACTGGGTGGCTTCAGGGCAGCCACTGTCTCTTCCAATAATTCCTGTTGCATAGTGATTGCTCTAGGACCTTTTTCCATTTTTTCTTCTTTTTGGCTTTTTAAAAGTCAGTGCAAGCCCAGTTCCGACTTTCAAAGCATGTTTGTGGGGATGTTAAGAGTTTTGCTGTGACTAGTGGTCAGGCTGAGTCATTTTAACATTTGAGAAAAGCCAAGACAGTGGAGAAGTGGATTAGATGATTTTCTTAACAAAAGTGATTTCATACAGATACTACGTCTAATGCCATCCCTTGCGTGCATTTTATGGGCCAGAAAAGTATGGTATTCGTCTTGATCTGTAAAATTATATACAGGTAATCCTCGGCTTATGGCCACAATGGAACCCAAAGTGTATGTTGCTAAGTGAGAAATTGTTTAAGTGAGTTTTGCCCCATTTTACGACTTTCCTTGCCACATTTGTCAAGCGAATCACTGCAGTTGTTAAATGAGTAACATGGTTGTTAAGTGAATCTGGTTTCCTTGCTGACTTTGCTTGTCAGAAGGTTGCAAAAGGGGATCCCATGACCCTGGGACACGGCAACCGTCGTAAATGTGAGTCAGTTGTCAAGCATCCGAATGTAAATCACGTGACCATGGGGATGCTGCATCGGTCGTAAGTGTGAACAATGGTCGTAAGTCACTTTTTTCAATGGCGTTGTATCTTTGAAGTGTTACTAAATGAACTGTTGTAAATTGAGGAACTGTTGTAAATTGACTACCTGTGCTCCTCCTTGCATGCATCTTGTTCTGACTTCCTCCCTTCCCAAGATAATTAACTAGATGGACTGCTACTTGGCAGCTTGCCTGAACTAACCTGAACTAGACTGAAAGATTACACGACACAATTCTCCAACTCTGTAGCTTTTCTGTTGTTTCCTGCAAACCTACTCTTCACAGAGGCTTTCTTTTAAAGCCTCTTGGGAAGGGCCAGGCAATTAGGCAGCTGATACTGATTATCTACGATGGCGTCGTTCTGCTAATTGCCTCCTCTCAATCCTTAGCCTGACATCCGGGACAAACTGGGTTTCCTCCTCTAGAGCCCACTCATAGGACTCCTCACTAGAGGAATCCATCAGCAGTTCATCCGGAGCCGGCTGGGCCACAACACATCTGCATTTGAACTTTTTAAAAAATCTAATATCTATTATTAGCAGCTCCTAGAAATTTCTTCACTAAGATTGAACAATCTCCTCTGCCTCCATTTTAGAGTTGATCAGGTAGATGGGCATGGAGGGGAAGCCAATGATAAAAATGATCGGATTCTGTAGACATCTCTGGCTATGTACTGTTCTGACCTAGGCTTCCCAAGATCATGAAGCAGACTCCTCGTCCCGATACAACTTCTTTTATTTAGGTTAAAGGGAATTCCTCTTCAGCAAAGTCCCAATAAGCAGTCTTTCATGAGATTTCACAACTTTATCAGGCTTGGAGAGTTGCCAGGCCCATATCTTCCAAACGCCACTCTGTAGCAGCAATTACTTGGCAAGAAGTCAGGAACAGACCTTCACCCTAATGAATTGAAGTAATTGTTTCCTGCAAACTCCACTCCCCTTTTGCTCCTCTTTATTCCCTCTGGGAGGGACCATTCACCGTCCACCTGTGCCTTTACTCCTAGTCGGCCCTTGGTCCTTAGCTGTTCCCGTCTCCTGGCAGCTCTGCTTATGTGCACATTGGGAACTGGCTCTAGCTGTTCTTCTGCCCCACTGATCTCCGATTCCAAAGGCAACTGATAATTGTCGGACGGCCCTGGCCCCATCTCTGCCTCCAAAGCAGAGCCCTCATCAGAGCCTTCCCCAGCCTCCAGGACGGGCCTATGTGCTTCCCCAACCTCCTCACTGTCTGAGTCTGATACCAGCTCTGCTGGCCGCTGGGGGGCCGCAACATGTACTTAAATTTAAATGACTCCATATTATAGAGATCTGATTTATCAAAGTTCTCGTTCAACTTCAATTGCATTCTATTTGTATGTTATTTTGGGCTTTATGCCCTCTGTAAGAATTTTTTTTGATCTGTAACTGTTATCTATGTCACAAAACCTTCTTCTCTAAAAGTGTATTATTTGTTGCTTCTTCTTGCCGTTCCCTTGCAGAAGAGTACTATTTTAAATTTTTTTAAACCCCAATAAAACCATGAAGGAAAAACCAGTAATATCAAACTTTTAAAGGGAAGTGGAACTATTTTATTTTACCATTCTATATCAGAGGCTGCAAGAAAATAGCTATTAGTGAATGTGATTTCCTTATAGGTAAGGATGTATCCATATTCAGGTAGTCCTTGACTTACAACAGTTCATTTAGTGGCCAAAATTACAACGGCACTGAAAAAAAGTGACTTATGACCATTTTTCATACTTACTTTATGGGAAAACCAGATTTACTTAACAATTGTGTGACTAACGTAAGAACTGAAGTGATTCACTTAACAACTATGGCAAAAGAGGCCATCAAATGGAGCAAAACTCACTTAACAAATGTTTCACTTAGCCACAGAAATTTGGGGCTCAGTTGTGGTCGTACGTTGAGGACTACCTGTATATTATACAGAAAGACCTTGCTATTAGACTGAATCATTGCTTGAGAAGGTAGCACAATATGAAGTAATGTGTTTAATCATTTTAATACTTGGAAGCGAATGTGGGGAAAATAGTGATTCATCTAATGTAGTAACAACTGAAATCTGTCTTGGTTGCAGAGAAGAAAGAGCTTGAGAATAGAATAGAATAGAATAGAATAGAATAGAATAGAATAGAATAGAATGCCTGAAGCAATTTCAATGCAACTTGGTACGCAGGTGACTTACTCTCTGGAAACAAATACTGTGGGGGTAAGACACCCCTAACACCCCTCGGGGTGTGTGTTCTGTTAAGATACAGCCTGTTCGTTCTCTTTGTTCTCAGGATGGAACTTTTTTTTTTTTTTTTTTTTTTTGAAAATAAGCATTCCTCTATTTTAACAAAATTAGACTAATTTTAAAATATATAAGAAAAGGACCTCCTCTGGTGTCTTTCGGCGTTTTCTCCCTTTGTGAAACTTTCTGCTTTGTTTGGAAAATTTTTCTTTTTTTTCTTTTTTCTCTCTGGACGTTGTAAACTCAATTTGAACTCCAGCTTCTTTTGTCTCGGACTTCACAGACTGCCCGCCCAACAGCGCCATTTTTTCTTCCCTTTCTTCCTCTCTATGCACTAACACCTAAAACTTTAATTATGGCATTGAGGAAACCCCCATCTGGGAAACCAAGCTCTGCTCCAGCATCTACAAGACCCAGCCCATCCTCACAACCAAAGATTTCAGCAATGTTACAGAAGGAAATAGAAGTAGAGGATCCTAAGTCACCAAGCCCTCAGCCATTAAACGTAGAGGAGATGTTTCAAAGAATAATGAATGAAATGCAACAAATCCGGAAAGACAATTTAAGCACAAGATTGGAATTATTGGAGGCGCAAAGAGAAATAACAAATAATAAACAAAAAATTGTGGGGCTGGAAGGGGGGGGCAGTTGAGATGAAGGAAGAGATAAAAGACTTTAAGAAAGAACTTACAGATATTACTGGTCAAATGTCTAAAATTGATTTTGAACGCATGTCTTTTTTTTTAAGATTTCAGAATGTTCCAGAATTACCCAATGAGAATCTGAGAGAGCTGATGGCTACCATGTTAGCGGATTATATTAAGAAAGATAAGGAATTTATTTGGGGGGACATTGATTTGATTTATAGAATTAACTCAGCATTTGCCAGAATAAATGAGGTACCCAGAGAGATACATATTAAATTTATAAGAAGGTCAACGAGAGAGGAGATACTGAGAGCGGAAAGTGGGGGCCCTTTGATGTATCAGCAAAATGAGGTAGCCATATTGAAGCAGATCCCAAAGAAAATAAGAGATATAAAAAGGAATTATTCCTTCTTAACTAAAAAATTATTTAAAAAGGGGGTGTGGTTCAAGTGGTTGATGCCTGAAGGGATGCTTGTATTCTAAGAGGGAGGAAGAGTCAGAATCAAAACAGTTGAAGAGGCGCATAATTTACTTAAAAAACATTCCTCAATCCTGGATGACGATGAGATGGGAACGGGAGGGGCCATGGGTCCGCCTGCTGGTGGGGGCGAGGAGGAAGAGACTATAGCAAAGAGGCTCAGATCGCAAAAATAACTTGTTATATTTCTTTAGTAATTCCTGTACGGATGTCAATAGTATAAAGTAATTGAATGTATAAAATAATATGAAAATTTATGATTATAAAACGTATGTACCCCTTCCCTTTAATAATTTCTTTTTAATTGAATATGTATGAAGACTCGGAGGCGGTCATCAGACCCGATGTGGAAGCTTCAAATATTATCTATCACCTTATCTACCCCTTTCCCAATATAAATTGTTAAAACCAACCAAAAAAAAAAAAAGATACAGCCTGTTGTGCCTTAAAATGTATTCTACCGTACTGCCATAAAATGGCTTCTACTGCACTGTGCAGTGGAGCTGCCATGGTAATTGCTTCACAGTACTCCACAGTACACAGTACAAGGGGGCTTCCTCTGGTAAGGGGGAAAATCCAACATTAGAAATTACGTTTGGTCCGGACATTTTCAACAACATCTGGGCTTTTCCTGCCTAATACAAGATTAGGATAAATAAATACCCGAGTAGTGCCTGGTTGTCAGCTAGTTATCTATAAATTCTGCGACACACTTGCCCTGTTTCCCTGGAGAATGGAGGGTGTTATAGATGTCTTTCCCCCCCTCCAGATTAAAAGTATATAAAATTTTATTACCCGTGAAATGGACACATTTAGTCTTTGCAATGTTGAAGAGGATCTCAAATTCCAGGTGAAGGGAACTGGTCAAGCTAGAAGTCAACCCAGTCCCAAGGCTTTTCCTTTTTATTTCCTTGGCAACGGTAACCATGGTTACCAGCATCTGTTGGAAGATGTAAGGGGCAAGCCAGTTCAACAGCAGCAACCAACCCCATGAATTAATATTATTATTTTATAGTGTGTTGTTTTTATTAACAAAAACCTTTGGATTTGAGTTCTGAATTTAAAAAAAGGACAAATGAAATTAAGGGAGGAACAAGTTTTTGAAGGAAAAGTACAAATTAGCAGAGGCCATTCTCTTCAGCAACTTTTGAAAGTTCCAAGAGTACTTGAAAGTCCTCACATTTATGACCACCACAGTTCAAAATTCAGCCACTTGGCAACTGGCAAGTATTTACAACAATTGCTGTTGATTGTCAAGATGACTGGTTGTTAAGATTTAACAATGGCTTAACAACCACTTAAAATTGTAAGAAAAAAGATCACAAAATAGGCTCTAACTCACTCAGCAATCAATTTACTTAGCAACAGAAATTATAGAATAGAATAGAGTTCTTAGAAATTATGGTCCCAATCATGGACTATCTATTCATGTAGCCCTTAATATACAAACCAAACTGAGCCCAACATTTCTGTCACTAACCAAGGAAGTTCTTAAATGAGAATTGCCCCATTTTATGACTTTGTTGCTGAAGCTGTTAAGCGAATTACCATAGTTGTAGAGTGAACCATGCAATCGTTAAATGAATCTGGTTTTCCCCAGTAACTTTGCTTGTCCGAAGGTGACTAATGGTGGTCACATGACCCTGGGAGAGTGCAACAGTCATGTGGACATGCCAGTTGCCAAGAGGTTGAATTTTTGACCATGGAGATGCTGCATTAGTCCTAAGTGTGTAAAATGGTCATACGTCATTTTTTCAGTCACTAAATGAATGGTTTTAAGCCGAGGACTGCCTGTACTCAATTTCCTTGGTGTTCTCTCCTTGTTCAGTTTCCATCCATTATTCCTTGTCTGGCCTTCAGGTGCTTTGGAAAATAGCTTGACCCCTTCCTCTCTGTAGAGCCCCTCAAATATTGGAAGACTGCTATCATGTCTCCCTTGGTCCTTCTCTTCACTAGACTAGACATGCCCAGTTCATGTAACCGTTCTTCATATCTTTTAGTCTCCAGTCCCCTAATCATCCTGGTTACTCTTTTCTACACTCTTTCTAGAGTCTCAACATCTGTTTTATAGTGTAGGAACCAAAACTGGATGCAGTATTCTTGGTATGGTGTTACTAAGGCTTTATAAAGTGGTATTAGTACCTCACTTGATCTTGATTGTATCCCTCTGTTAATGCAATTTAGGATTGCACTGGCTTTTTTGGTTGTCACTGCACCCATCATGCTTGGATCATGTTTGCTGAGTTTTTCATTTCCTAACTATTTTGGCACCCAAGTTAACTGAGCTCAAAACTTTTGGTTTAAGTTCCAAATTTAACGTATTCCGTTGACCTCTTTATGTTTCAATTCACAGCCACCTCCACAAATCTATGACAAGCAGTTGGATGAAAGAGAACACACAATTGAAGAGTGGAAAGGTAATTTTCTTTACCTAAACAAGGTATAGCATCTGATTCTGCACTTGATATCTATCCTTGACCTCTGCCTCCCCACCTCCTGATGCCTCCTGCACTCCATGGGAATTGCGTCTGCACTCAGAGCATGATCAATAATTCTTGAGAAGTTTGAGAATGTGTTTGAATATTAGTAGCTCGGGTTGGTAGTTAAATGGTTGGTTTGAGCTCCGAGCTTGGCCATTTGGTTGCAAAGATTTCGTCACCATTCAAGGAGACATCGTCAGTGCCTTTTGAGTTGTGCTCGTCTGTCAGAACACAGGTCTTTAAAGACCTTTTTGTGAGATGTAAATTAGTCTGAATGTTGTTTGTTCGGATATTTCTGAGTTATGGTCCGATTTTGGACTGTTTGATTGGCTGGCTATTGTTGTTGGGCTGTACCGTCTGCATGGTGCAGATTAGGATTAGAGTTGTTATCTAATACTAGTACTTCTGAATCATGGTCTGGTTTCGGCTTATTTTATTTTATTTTTTCGAATTTATACCCCGCCCTTCTCCTTGTTAGGACCCAGGGCGGGGTTAGGACCCAGGGCTTGTTTACAGTCAGCCACTCAAACTACCAAACTACCAAACGAGCCGAAACGAGATCATGATTTCTCCTCGAGTGACGAAACATTTGCAACCAAGTTTGAGAATCTTTCTTTACTTGTTTGATTTTTCTCTTTACAAAACAAAAATGTTTTGTATCTGAAAAACCTAGTGGTTTTTCCAGAACTTATAAGAAACATGTGGTCACAGGAAAGCGGCTGTGGCCTAGAGGTGGAGCTCTTGCCTCACAAGCAGGAGGTTGTGAGTTTGATCCTAAGTAGAGGCAGATGTAGGATCTCCTGCTTGGGCAGGGGGTTGGACTAGATGACCTACAAGGTCCCTTCCAACTGTGTTAATCTGTTAAAAAAATAATCAGAACCAGTCCTACCATTGGGCATAGTGGTCATAGATTCAGGTAGCAGATGCTGAATGATGGCAGCAGTGACTTCACACCAACTTTCTTATTACTCCCTTACTGCTATAGTTATTGCAGGACAGAATTGTGTTCACTATGCAACCTGCACTTGATGGTTTTCAGATGCAACACAGATGGTCCTTGCTTAGAGACTGGTCAAAGTTACAAGTATCCCCAAAAGGTACTTACAAACTGGTTCCTGAGTTCCAGCAGCTGCGTCACTGGTGGTCACACAATCATTGTGGTGGTCACACAATCACATTTTGGGAGCTTAGCAATTGGGTCACATTTATAGATGTTTGCAGAATCCCACGATCATGTGATCACAATTTTGCTGGGTTTTGGCATTCAGTAAAAAAAACCACTCATTGGATAAAATGGATTCATTTAATGAGTACTGCATTTGCTTAATGACTGTGACATTCATTTAACAACCACAGTATTCACTTAATGACTGTCACTCAAAGGTCAGAAAGTCACAGCGCTGTCATGTGGACACCCACTTAACTACCACACAATTTACGACTATAATTCCAGGCTCAATAATTGTTGTAAGTCGAGGAATATCTGCATTTATGATATAATTTTTATACTATGCAATAGCTACTGTTGAAGTCCAGTCCCCCTGCTCATCCAATTGATTTCAGCAGGTGGCGTAGTGATAGAGGTTTTATACCTTAATATATAATATGATGTATTAACATAATAAATATTAAGTATAATATAGTATTTCTCAAGATAGCAGGCATTTCCTTAACAGATTTAATGAACAAGCCATCTGTGACAATCAAAGCCAAGGATCCAGAAAATTAGATTTAAGCTCATCAGAGGCACTTTTCAAGAAATTGTTAGTGCCTAAGGATCATTGTGAAGTTTTGCAAGCCGGAAGACAGGTGCGGATAGTCCTCAACTTATGACCACAATTGATCTCCCCAAAAATTTATGTTGCTAAGCAAGACATTTGTTTGGCCCGCATTTTACGACCTTTCTTGCCACCGTTGTTAAATGAATTGCTGCAGTTATTATTGATTATTATTATTTATTCGATTTGTAAACCGCGCCAATCTCCGTCGAGACGGACTCTGGGCGGTGCACAGGACATTAAAACCTACAATAATAAATAACAAATATACAAAAGTTAAAAAGAAATAAAATAATAAACCTGTGCTAAAATTCCCATCTAATTTAGCTGAGGCTCTATCGTTCCTAAATTTAAATTCTATGCCAGTCCTTAAGTTCTTAAGTTGGCTGTTAAATGAACTTGGCTGGCTCATTGACTTTGCTGGTTAGAAGGCCGCAAAAGGGGATCACAATACCCCTGGACACTGCAACCGTCATAAATATGAGGCGGTTGCCAAGTATCTGAATTTTGATCCCCTGACCATGGGGATACTGCAACGGTCATAAGTGTGAAAAGTGATCTTTTTTTTTCAGTGCCATTGTAACTTTAATCTGTCATTAAATGAATTGTTGTAAGAGGAGGACTACCTGTGATTTCTCTGCTCTTCAAGGCAGTTGACTCAAAGGGAAGAGTAGGACAAATGATAGCTAGGAAAAACATAGTTGTCTATTCATTTTTGTGGCTGGGGGTGGGCTGCTGGGGGTTCGCAGGGGTTCGGGAGAACCTTTAGCTAAGATTCTGTGCAGTTCAGAGAACTCCCAAATCCCACTCCTGGATGGCCCCGCCCACCCCGCCCCTCCCAGGAGTCCCCACGCAGCCCATTTTGGATGCAGGTAAGATGCTCGTGGAGGGCAAAAAACAGGCCTACCGGAGGTTTGGGAAGGCCAGCCTCCAGAGGGCCTCCGGAACCTTGGGTAAGCCATTTTCGCCCTCCCAGAGGCTCCCCACAGCCCGGGAAGGGCAAAAACGCCTCCCCCACACCGTGGTGCAAGAGGCTGACATGGCCACGCCCCCCCATGGCCACGCCCCCAGCAACCGTGCAGAGAACCCCTTGCTAAAATTTTTGAAGCCCACCCCTGCCTGGTTTAGAACATTTTTATTCACTGTCGAGAGTGGTTTTATATAATATGAGGAAATAATAAGACATCTTTTCATATGGGGAAGTAATGCAGCATCGTCATAACAAGCTCCTTTGTCTCTTGCAGAATTAATCTACAAGGAAGTAATGAATTCTGAAGAAAAGACTAAAAATGGCGTAGTAAAAGGACAACCGTCTCCCTCAGGTACTCAGTCCTAGTGAATGACAATGTTTTATATGGTTACAGACTGGGGTGAAATCAACTTACTTTCACTACCGGTTCGCAAAGGAGAGCGCACGTGCCACCTCCGCGCATGCGCAGGACCTTCCGCGCATGCTCAGAGCTTCAGAAACGGGACATGATGACATCCAGGAGGGTGGGCGGAGCCTCCCACCGCTACCGGTTCGCCTGAACCGGATAGAACCAGCTGAATTGCACCACTGTTAGAGACCTTAAGACACATTCTTTTTTCATCTGCATCTAGAAATAGTACGTAAAAACAGTAGGTTTTCATTGATTGGAAGCTAGGATGTATTCCAAATAATTTTATAGCCTTTTTCAACTTGGTTCCTTTTAAATATATAGGACTCTATATTTATGGACCCATAACTCCAGAATCCCCAGATAGTATTCTGAGAAGTTGTAGGATTTGAGTACCAGATTAGGGAAGGCTGAGATAGAGCACTAGAAGGAGATAAACTATATTAACTGAACTCGGTTAAAAAAAGAATTGTATTAACTCTCTGCTAATCCGCTTATCTAGGAATAAGCCCTGCAGAATTAATTGGGGTCTTATTTCTAAATAACAATATATCAGACTGCACTGATTTGTTTTCAGAACTTTGAATGAATGAAGCTAGTTTTCCCATGTCATGTATTAATTCAGTGTTCAATGAAACATTAAGGCTCTGTAATCAGTTCCTTAGCCATCATTAAGGAATTGACAGATGGGTTTGTGGTATCTCGGGCCTGTTTGTTCCCACACTTGTTTTTTTACTTCAGCTGCAGGTTTATCTCATATTTTTCTTTGTTCTCTGTCATTATATCAGAAATTATTTCTGTGTTGCTTTTCCTCAATTAATGCCAGGTCTACTCAATATTCATGCGTTCTGTATTTGATGTACCAGATGTGTGTTGCATCTCGTTTATTGGTTTCTTTATCCTTGCAGTTTGCTAGGAGTATCAAAACTTATAATAATAATAATAATAAATTTTAATTTATAACCCGCTCTCTCTCCCCGAAGGGACTCGAGGGGGGGCACAGGGAATTTAAAATACATATAAAATCACAAACATAGTACAATATAAAATAAAATTAAACTAACCCTGCGCTAAAATCCCATATTAAAACTAAAAATTAATCGTTAAAAACCCTGTCGTTAAAAACCCTGTCATTAAAAATTAATCGTTAAAAACCTTGGCGTGTTTGTGGGCATGGGTCATGGTAGATGAAAATCAATGATTTTTTTAAAGTTATTTTTTTTAAATTAAATTGGATTATTATGATTTACTGTATTTTTCACTAAGATTTTGAAGAGGCAAATTGAAAAAAAAGTTTTTGTACTCTGCAGACCTCCCAAAAAACGGGCAAAAAACTTTAAATTTTTTCCCAAAAAATGGCCGTGCATAGCCTTTAGGAGGCTTATAGAGTGCTCCTGGGCTCTAGAGGGGCAAAATTGAGCAAAAAATGGCCCATTTGTTGCTCATTTCTGTCCTCCCCAGCCCCCAGGAGCACTCTAGAAGCTTCCTAAAGGCAATGCACGGCCATTTTTGCAAAGAGGGTGGGGTTTCGGGAGGCATAAATGCTGTATTTAGTATATAAGACGCACCCAGATTTTCAGCCTCTTTTTTGAGGGGAAAAAGGTGCGTCTTATACACCGAAAAATACGGTAAATCGGATTGTTTTGATTTTTATCAAATTTATTTGAATAAAATGCTTTTGGAGTAAAAAAATTCTACCTAAACATATTTTTTCTATTTAAGATACATTAATAATATAGTTTATTCAGCATGAAATGGAGCTTAGTTCTGTTCCACGAGGCTGTATATTCTGCAATATTGAGCCTATCGGTGAGTCAACGGCAGGTCAGAGGAGGACCTGCTGAGGGACAGAGATGACAGTGGCTCTTTTAAAAATACGTTTTTAAATCGAGTTGATTTAATCAGGGGTTCCCAAACTTGGCAACTTGAAGACTTGTGGACTTCAACTCCCAGAATTCTCCAGCCAGCTCTGCTGAATTCTGGGAGTTGAAGTCCACAAGTCTTCAAGTTGCCAAGTTTGGGAACCCCTGATTTAAATTAAGCCTTTTTTCCTAGTGATTTAAATCATGATTTAAATCACCTCCACCCTGGCATAGGTAAAAAGATTCAGACTTCCTCATCATGGGAAAACATGACGCAAAATTAGCATCCACATTCGTTTTCTTTGCCTCACTAATCTTCCCCTCCCGCCATGTCGTTGCTCAGCCCAGAAAAGCCAAAAGGAATTTCAGGGTAGGTGCCTGGATTAGCATAAGCCTTTCAGTCCCGCACATTTGTTTCAGTTATGTCAGAAAGGCCATTCAACAAGTCCTCACAGAGCCGAAAAGTGAGGGACGGAATACACAAATTTGATTTAAGAGCTTACTGAGCTGTGGCCCAGCATCATCATTCTTGAAGATGGAGTGGATGTCAGAATAAATCATTGTTCCTGGGCAAATTTGTCAAAGAAAGCCCTGCCTCTCAGGTGATTTATGAGGAACAATAAATAGGATGTGCTTGTAGGGGGGAAATAATATAGAAGGACTAATTAAACTCAGCTTTCACTTAAAATGGAGGATCAGCCTTATTCTAAACTACTGTTTGTGGCTGGCAGACAACACTTCATTTCCCTCTTTCCTGATAAACGGAGGACTATTGTTTTATACACTGATTTCACTGTAAGTGAAGGTAGTCCTTGACTTACAACCATTCGTTTAGTGACTGTCCCCAGCAGTGGTGGGTTTCTGCAGGCTCGCACCTACTCGCGAGAGCCAGCTGGTGAAATTTAGAGAACCGGTGAGAGGGGGTTCCACCGGCGTACCTGGAAGTAAATCTGGCCCGCCGCTGCCAGTGACCCAACAGGAAGGAAAGGAAGGGAAGGGAAAGGGAAGGAAGGAAGGAAGGAAAGAAAGAAAGAAAGAAAGAAAGAAAGAAAGAAAGAAAGAAAGAAAGAAAGAAAGAAAGAAAGAAAGAAAGAAAGAAAGAAAGAAAGAAAGAAAGAAAGAAAGAATTTATCCTCACAATTGAGTTCAAAATTTTGGTTGCTAAGCAAGAGCGTTGTTAAATGAGTTTCACCACATTTTAAAAGGTGGCCACTCCCACCCTGTCACATGACTGCCAAGCCACGCCCACAAAATAGGCCACACCTATAGGGTAGGTTCTTTAAAAAATTGAAACCCACCACTGGTCCCCAGATACAACAGCACTGAAAAAAGTGACATGAGTAGTTTTCATATTTATGACCGTTGACGCATCCCCATGGTCACATGATCAAAATTTAGTCGCTTGGCAGTTATTATGTATTTATGACAGATATCTCTGGAGATTCTCAGTCATCCAGGTCATAGTTGTCCCAAAGGTGTTTTT